>JAMQGT020012197.1:0-228962 GCA_024447675.2 Pterophyllum scalare
TTTCTAATTGTATTTCGTTCAGTTACGTATTGCTGTGTCTAATATTACAGATAAACAACTTTTACTCTCTTGCCACTACATTTTTACTCTGCAAGATGTTCTTTCTCTTTTTTATAAATATAACTAAACGGGATTATATACGGAAGTTTTCATAATAATAATAAAACTAAAACATTGCCATTAAACTGCCTTTACAGAGTCCTCTCTTTTCAACTCCTGCATGCAGCTAGGAAGAGAATAGAGGCACATGTGTAAGAACAAGAACAGTGTGTAACAGTCACAGCCACATACTGACTGACTGATGAAAGACAGTGTGTGTGGGACATGGTTAATGTCAGTGGAAGGCGGTTTGATGCAGTCATCTTCGCTTGAAAGATGTGATTTGAACAACCAAAGGCAGGGTTCTCACCCTCCTCCTCCTCCTCCTCTGCCTCCTCCTACCCCTCCTTTCCCTCAAGCTAGATGGGCTGCCTCAGAGGACTCAGCACATCACCTCTCTCTGATCCCATCAGCCCTCCCAGGGGTCCTCTTTCAAGTCTCAATAGTCTGTTTTTTCTGGTGCAAATCAGCTTTTTTCATGAGACAGCAGGACAGTTCCCGGTAGACGTTATGCACCTGCAGCAACACCTTAGCACTTCTTTTCAAAGTTACAGAGATAACACCTTGTTCTGGAAGATTTTTCCTTTACAAGAACTTTTTGGAGGACAAACAATTTTCAAAATGAAAGTGCTTTGATGTAAGTATGTTGGTATTATATAACTAACTTTGATGTGCAGGAAGATATATTAAGTTAATCTATTTGATGGGTTTATTACTTGAAGAAAAATAAATTACAACAGACTCGAGTGCTTATTTGTATTCTAATATTTACTTATTTTGTTGATTTATTATGTTGTTAAAATTCTTAAAAATTTGTTTATGAAATTTCTGATACTTGCATCAAAAATATAGTAAAAAAGGTTCCTAAAATTGAGGAAGTTTAACACCAAGTTTACCAAATGCCAGAGTTAAAAAGGGTTTTATGTTTCAAATTAAATTATCCATTAGATGTTCATCTTCAGCTAGTGAAAAGAATGTAAGTGTGCATTGTGCATTGATTCATAGGTTTCACCATGTATTTAAAATCCACAAAGTCCCAGTACATTACAAGCTGGTGAAATTTAACCGTCCAGTGAACTTACTCTAAATGAATGAATAAAATTATTAAACTGAACGTATGAACTTTAAGCATTTCAACATGCTGTAGAACATGGATGGAGATGGATATTTTTGTAGCTGCACACTGATTTGTATCAGACAGGGCTAAGTTAATGGTCATTAGAGGCCTAATTAAATCTAATAAGAATTTTTATCATTTCGAAATAAATTATATTGTTTTTTTATGCAATTCCAATTTCACAGAAATGTCAGGTAATAAAATAAATGCTTATCACCAGCATTACATCAGCTTAAATACATCAAAATGGTTTTTCTGACTTAATTAAAACACAAATTTTAATCTGAGGAAATTTATAAAGGGTAAGTTTAATTCTTAGGATGTTGGGGGGGTTTTGTTTTGTTTTTTGCTTTTAAAAAGTATAATTTGAAGAAAAAAACAAGAGAAGAAACAATATCAGATAAAAGTCTGTTAAAATAAATAAAAGTACACAATAACTGCAGAAGCTACAGAGAATTAAATAAGCTGAAACTGATTAGTGGCTGGAAAAGATAAACCAGCTCAGAAGTAAATTGTGGACTGAAGAATATCACATATGCTGGGCTGCAACTGGAACATGATGAGAATCAGGACACCCTTACATAATATGTATGAGAATGTACATGTACTAGTCATTCGTGGGGATAAATCTCAGTGCAAATTTGGCATGCCAATAGCTGTCCACCATAGAAGATTACAGCAGCACAGAGAATCAGTGGATAACTGGTGGATAGAGAGCACATGTATTTAGGACACAGCATCCTCCACAGTCTGAAACCTTATTATGATTTTCAGAACAAGATAGTTAGGTACATTTATGGGGAGACACATGAAATGCAACGCAGATGTGAAAACAAGTGTAAGAGCATTAATGTTAAATTTCCTGCATTGTTTTTTTCCTATTTCTGGACTGTCCAGTGATTAAGGATCAGACGTGTTCGGGTAAAAGATCTCCTCTTTCATGGTATGGTGAAGGGTAACACTGAACACATACTAATCAATGCAGGCAGTTCCCTGCAGCTGGGCTAAAACAAGCATGCTCATTATCTTTAATTTCTAAAGGATGGGGATGGATGGAGGAGAGACACAATGTCCATGTCCATGAATTATTCCTATTGATCATGTTTCTCCCTCACTGCAGCGACAAAATGTGTCCCATCTTAAACAGTCCAATTAATAAGGTGAACTTGTGTGTTTTGTTGAAGGTTGTAGTGGGTATCCCTGGATGTTAGTGAGATGAATTAGGATCAATTTAATAATAAATTTAAAATTTTAGTCTGATTAATCATAGTTAATACCCTAAACACTGTTGTATTTAATGTCTTCTGTGGCTCTGGGTGAGTTTTGTCAGCTGCTGTTGATGTTGTCGTGATGTTATTAGGGTGATCTCAAAAGACCACGTGTGTTACAAATAGTAGGTTTCAAGTTGGAAACATGTCATGAATTTATCAAGTCAAGAAAAGGTCTAAAAGGTTTTAAATACCCCATCCCCAACGTGTGCATTACAAGTGTTTCAATGTATGCTGTAAGTGATAATTCTTCCTTCTTTCAAAATATTTGTCATGTGTTTTTGTGATTTAATATACAATTTCCTTTATTTTGTCTTACAGAGGTGAAGCGTTTTTTTGTTTTTTTTTTACGTCTGTAGAACTTTTTGTCCTCATCACTTAACAATGAGGGAGACTGGAATACAGATTTCCTCTCTGAAATCTTTATTATGAATCATGGAGAACAACGGTTCATTTGTGACTGAGTACAATGAAAGCACCGCTGCTTGGACACCAGTACCTTCTGCTCCCAGCAGTCAGCTGGGAAATTTTCCCAACCAACAAACACGTCTCAAGGACCTCATGGGATTATTTTTCATGGTGACCCTGAATGTTTTGGCACTTCTGGCCAACACTGCAGTGCTTGTGGTTGTCATCAAAGCCTCTCATCTCAGGAAATTTGTATTTGTGTGCCATCTTTGTACGGTGGACCTCCTGTGTGCCATTTTGCTCATGCCTCTTGGCATTGTGTCCAGCTCCCCCTACTTTGCTGGTGTGGTGTTCACTGTGCTGGAGTGCCAGGTCTATGTCTTCCTCAATGTAATCCTCATAGCGGCCTCTATCTTCACCATCACAGCTATTAGTGTGGAGCGTTATTACTACATTGTCCATCCCATGCGATACGAGGTCAAGATGACACTGAAGCTGACTGCAGCCGTGATGGTGACAGTGTGGGTGGCCTCTGTAGGGCTGGGGTTGTCCACTGTGTTCGGATGGCCATCTTATGGTAGCCTGAGCTCCATCAGCGCTGCACACTGCTCATTGTATTGGAGCCACAGTGACCACAGGCGGATTTTCTCTGTGCTCTTCAGTGTCACTTGTTTCTGTCTGCCAGCAGTGGTGATTTTTGCTGTCTACTGTAATGTCTACAAGGTGGCCCGTGTCGCTGCCCGGCAGCATGGACCTCTGCCTTCCTGGACAAATAGTCAACTGAAGCATCGCTCTGACTCAATAAACAGTCAGACCACCATCATCACAACTCACAGTGTCCCTCGTGGGATTACCCGAGACCGGTCTTTTGGTGGTGGTAAGGCTGCTCTCACTCTCGTGGTCATTGTTGGCCAGTTTCTAATCTGCTGGCTGCCTTATTTTGCCTTCCGGTTCCATTTGATATTTGATGCAACACCCAGATCCCTAATGACCTGGAGGAAACAGTCACCTGGCTGGCATATTCCTCATTTGCAATAAACCCTTTTTTCTATGGGCTTCTGAACCGGCAAATCAGGGAAGAGCTTTGTAAACTAAGGCGCTGCTACTCAGCTCGACCAATGGAACTGCCAGCATCCAGCCAGGAGGGCTCAGGCCACGAGAACTTTTTGCAGTTCCTCAACAGGACCAGCTGCAGTTTAGAGACACGTCAAAGCTTTGCCACTCCCAGTCCACGAAGCACTCTGGATCATACTGGGCAGACTGGTTTCAGGATACCAGGACAGATTCCAGAGGAGTTTGGTTAGACTACCTAAACTGTACCTCAAGTGTTGTGCCACAGATAACTGACTGAATGGGGGATAAAGTTATTTAAAGACTGCGTGTAATATGACATAAACAAATTTTGCACACAGTAATAACAACTGAGATAGAGCATAGAGAGAAAAAAAAGCCTGTTATTGTCTTTGAATCTTCTCTATAAAGACTCTCAGAAAAATATGGAATGGACTTAGTTTCTTAAAAGGGTTGTTACTATGGTAAAGCAAACCTTAAGGTACACTAATTTTACTAGCTAGTCTAATGTAAAGTTATTCTTCATCTGCAATCAATGCTTCTATTTTATCAACACAAGAAATTACACAATCAAATGTGGACATGTTGTATTTATGTTGCAGGAATTTATGTAAATGTTATTTATTGTACACAAACAGGAGGAAATACGTTTTTGTTCAGGAATGAGTTCTTGTTATTGTTTTAAATGGGAAAATAAATACTGGGTATTTTTGATAACATCACTAAATAGCAGTGAAATGTATTTGTGCTGTACATTAGAAGCATGAGATTTATGTGTACACTTTGTTACTGGATTGATCTCTATGAATCAGATAAATTTTATTATCTGGTCAAAAACATTCAGACGCTATACACACTCATGTAAACTTTCATCTTTTCAGCAATTTTCTGTATTCTGTTAACATAAACTAATATACTGTATAGTTATAATAATTACTTTTACAGAAACAGTCTCTAAAAGGTGCAGTGGGGCTGATAGACTGGCCTGCAGACATGATTCAACAGCCAGCTCCTCCATTAAAAGTCCTTCTGGCGTATTGTTAAGACGTTCAAGCTAAATATTTTTTGTTTTTACATAAAAATGAGATACCTACCTAAAGACACTCAACAGCTACAACCTTGCTCAATTTCTGTTTGACATTTTATCTGAGCACAGACATTGTGGCTTTGACTTTGTGGGTTCTGGCCACTGTGCTCTGCCTCTGTCCACTTATGAAAGCACTGTGAGTAAGACTGAGTCCAGTTAAAACATCGTTATATAAGGAGAAAATGCCATTTCATAATAGATGAAGTGGTTGTCTCTAATACCCTCTTAATGCGAGTACACGAACAGATTAACAGCAAAGAATTTGTATTTTTCTGCATTTACTTAAGATCAATTTGGCAATAGACTAATAGTGTATGCAGATGCTCTTATTAAACTTGGACAATTATTTATGTTCTACTTATTTAGACCAGTCATTAGAGACCGTTTAATGTTATTGATAATGTCTCTGCTGCAAATATTTCGAGGGAATGCACAGCTTTCTCACAGAGATTAGACTTATGGGATAACATCAGGCAGACATGCTGATGTGGACAAATGAAAAGATACATCAGTAAACCAATAAAGACACAGAGATTTGCAGAGATATTAAATAGAGAAATAACAATTGGAAGAGTGACAACTGCATACTGAAAGGCTGGGGAAAAGATAACCCCTCAACACACACACACACACACACACACACACACACACACACACATAGTAACTGAAATCCAATTTACAGACATCTGGATATGTTGAAAGTGAGATAACGCTGTCTTTTTATGGTCTCTGGCTGTAAACACGTTCAAGTAAGTGCTGCAGAGTGTCAGTACTCTGATAACATTGGTATTGTTTTTACCTTTGTGTGTGTGTGTGTGTGTGTGTGTGTGTGTGTGTGTGTGTCATCACATTTTTCCATGATGATGGGATAAGCCACGTAATAATTAACATAATTCAATGATTTTTCAAAACATTTAGACTCCTATATTTAACTGAAAATATAGTTTATATATTTTCTATTTCTATTTTTATATATAATCTAAATACAGATTGTTGTGACCACGATGGGTAAGATCAGAAAAAAGTACATCAGAGAGACGGCTCAGGCTGGAGTTAGAGAGGCAAGGCTGAGATGATTTGGAGATGTGCAGAGGCGGGATAGTGGATATATTGCATAAAGGATTCTGAAGACAACGCTGTCAGACAGGAGGAAAAGAGGAAGACCACATAGAAGATTTATAAATACTGTGAAGAAGGACATGCAGAGGGTTGGTGTGACGGAAGAGCATGCTAGGGATAGGGTGAGATGAAGGAAGATGAGGATCCTCCCATTAGAGGCGACCTGTAATAAGAGGAGCCGAAAGCAGAACCAGAAGAAGAACAACGATGACGTGTCATTTACTGATGCTGAGAAATGTTACTGATTGCTGAAAAAAGAAAATAAAATTTGAACTTGACTGGAAAAGTGGAATGACACTTCATAAAAGATACAATTCTGTCTGGTCTCATGTTCATTACTTCATGTTCATTACATTACTTAAGTCAGTTTGAATAGCTGATAAAGTCCTGAATCAGGAAAGTTCAAAAGGTGAACCTTGATTGTCTCAGGAGGTTAAAGTTCTCTAACTCTGATGTGTTTTAAACATCAGTTTTCTTCCCGTCTATATCATTAAAATCTGTCTGATTTTTTAGATGCTGGATGGAATGCATTTGGTGCATTTATGTATTTAGAAACACATAACCTAAAAAAGAAAGTAAAAAAATGACACCCATTATGATTTCTTCCCTTATATTAAGTTTAAATGTTAATATTTGTGTATTTTTTCAATATCAAATATATTGTGCAACAAAACAACATGAATAACAAGTAGTAATGTCAATGAAATTCAGTTCAAAGATCAGATTGCTTGTTTCATTTCCCCGCTTCCAGAGTGTGTGACTCAGTTTAATGAATATTTGAACCTCAGCAGTTTTCACAAGTTGCTAATTAAAGTGCAGAACCGCCTACATTAATGCATGCATATATTAAATCAAGACAATCACATCAACTGTCCGTTTTCATTAGCAAAGCCTATCTTTTGTGGATCAAACACAAACCCACTCTTAGAAAATAGCAGCTGAGAGTTTATGGCTTTAGTTGAGTGTGGTTTGTTTGGCTGTACTAAATATAAAGTATACTGAAAAGACCTAATGTTCTTCTGCTGGTGCTGTCTGTTTGCTGGAAGTGCTGGTTTGTTCTTGCACAGAATAAATGAATGATGCTTTGACATAATAATATGACAATCATTCCAGAAGAATGAAACGTTGATGGAAGAATGTGCCTATAGTCCTTGCTCAGGACACTTGGGATACTCGGGACACAGCGACAACTCTGGTTCTGGCAAGATGAAGACCCAAATGCTGACTTGGGAAACAGGCATGAACTCAAAGAAAGCCGCTTTGTTGCTGGGCTCTACATACCAAAGCAGGGAATGGCTTTATAGGGAGAATAATCCAGAGAACTCAGAAACTCAGGAAAACATGGATAGAGGAACACACTACCACGAGGGTACGACTTGGCGAAGGGCAAGGGGAAACACGGACAGTATATACACACAACGAGCAATGAGGAAACAGGTGGAAATCCATCATCCATCCATTCTCTTCCGCTTATCAGGGGCCGGGTCATGGGGGCAGGAGCCTAAGCAGAGAAGCCCAGGCTTCCCTCTCCCCAGCCACCTCCACCAGCTCATCCGGAGGGACCCCAAGGCGTTCCTAGGCCACCCGAGAGATATAATCTCTCCTGCGTGTCCTGGGTCTACCCCGGGGCCTCCTCCCGGTGGGACATGCCCGGAACACCTCACCCAAGAGGCGGCCAGGAGACATCCTAATCAGATGCCTGAGCCACCTCAACTGGCTCCTCTCGATGTGGAGGAGCAGTAGCTCTACTCTAAGTCCCTCCCAGATGGCCGCACTCCTCACCTTATCTCTAAGAGAGAGGCCAGCCACCCTTCAAAGGAAACTCATTTCTGCCACTTGTATTCGCAATCTTATTCTTTCGATCACTACCCAAAGCTCGTGACCATAGGTGAAGGTAGGAATGTAGATCGACCAGTAAATCAACAGCTTTGCTTTTACACTAAGCTCCCTCTTCACCACAACAGACCGGTGCAGCATCCACATCACTGCAGAAGCAGCCCCAATCCGTCTGTCGATCTCCCGCTCCCTTCTCCCGTCACTCGTGAGCAAGACCCTGAGATACTTGAACTCCTCCACTTGGGGCAGGAACTTATTACCGGCTATACGGACCAAGCTCTCACTGTGGTTGTACAGAGACTGAATGGCCCGCAACAATGGGCCAGACACCCCATACTCCTGCAAGACCTCCCACAGGATACCCCGAGGGACACTGTCAAATGCCTTCTTCAAGTCTACAAAGTACATGTAGACTGGTTGGGCAACCTCCCACGCACACTCGAATATCCCTGAGAGGATAAAGAGCTGGTCCAGTGTTCCACAACCAGGACGAAAACCACATTGCTCCTGGAAACACAGCTGACACAAATCACAGGAAAGTGAGACAAAGGAAATAAAGTGAAATACAAAACACGATAAACAAGAGTAAAAAAGTAAAATGGGAAACAACTGAACATGGAAACAGGAACGCAGACTTGACATGGAGAACACGGTGAAACAAGGAATTAAATACAATAAATTATAAACAAGATAAGAACTGTTATTCAGTGCTCATATTACATCTGTCCCTCCAATTTTAATAGTACTGTAGCTTTCACACAGTCATACACATTCTTCCCACTACATGCACTCACATACACCCAACACATCACCCCAAACACGTTGAGTTGAAGGAGTGGGAGGGCGGGTCTTCCCACACACCAGTGTCATGCACCCTGCCTGGTGTACAAACTGGCTAGTGGTTCGGGGCTGGGCTGGCTGCTTCCCTGGGTTGCTGCTGGCTCTGTGCTGGTACCCGCTCGCCCACACTTGGTGTCCATATAAGTTGCGTGTGTGTGTATGAGTGTGTGAGTGGAATATGTGTGTGTGTAGGAGTATATGACCTGTGTGTGTGTGTGTGTGTGTGTGTGTGTGTGTGGACAGCTGGGCTGGGGTCTAAGACTTGCTGAGCCTTGGCACCTGTGGGACACGGTTGTGGAGGGTAGGAGTCACCCCTCCCTATCCCTCCCTACCACTTCCCGCTGCTCCCCACTGATCATCACTGCCGCCCCAGGGGTGTGGGTTCCTGCGGTTCCCGAGGTGCATGGCCGAATGTCTTGGCATGGCTTTTGACCCGCTCCCTTGGCGGTTGTGGCCTGGGGATGGCTCGGGCCTCTTTGGCATGGGGGTGGGGGCTCTGCTGGGTGTCGGGCAGTTCTCTGGCGCCTGGGGCCTCGGGGCCGCGTTCTCAGCTCGTGCTGGGGGTGCTGGCCTACAGGGGGTGGGGGAGGGTGGGCTGCTCATTGCCTCTGGCTCTCTGGACTCTTGCCCTTTGGCCGTGGGGGCTCCGTCTGGGTTCTCCCTCCTTCCTCCTCTGGGGTGTGCGTGCGGTTGCCATCAGAATGTGTGGCTTCAGGTCTTTTGAGCTCCTAGTGGGCCGTGGATGGCCCGGGTCCCCTGGGTCCTTCCCTGTTTGCCTCTGGATCACGGGGGGTGTGGTTGCAGTTTCTTGCCCTCATTATTGAGTACATTCCATGACAGAGGCACACACACACATTACTGCAAACCACAGCAAGATTGTGTATATGTTTGTATATGTATATGTATGTGTAGAGATATGTGAATATGTGTATGTATGTATGTATGTATATCTACCTTTCTTTGATTATTCTTTTCTCCCCTTTTGTTTTTCTTTTTTTCTCTCTCTCTCTTTCTATTTATCCCATTTTCTTACCCCTTCCTTCCTGCTGATCAGTTCAAATCATTCAACATTAACAAAGAACAAATACACCAACACCTTTCTTTGTTTTACTTGCGCAAGGAGGAAAAACCTCGTCCTCTGAGCTCAGCTCTCGAGTCAAGGGAATTGACCTTTCACTGAACAAAGAGGAAGTGGTCTTCTGAGCATCAGCTTCCTTGCAGCGGTTTTATTTCAGACTTTCACAGTAAAATCACGCGGGTTACATAAAACTCAGTTTACAACATGTAATAAACAGCATTCTTGGCTCTTTCCTAACCATATATGGTAGTAAGCATACTGTAGAATGTGTGTACGTTACATGGTGTACGTGACATACGTGAAAGTCCGTGTATTATATGCATCTTATTTGTGTGAATGTGTATGAATGTGTTTCCTGCAGGCTTCAAAATAAAACAACAGTATAATATAAAACTAATAAAAACAGAAGATATGATAACTCAATTGTAAACAGAAGAATGTTACACAATAATTCTAACACTGCCATGACAGACTTATTATAAAAAAAAAAAAAAAAAAACTAGATAAGAACTCAGATGACTGGCTAAGAAGGCCTGGGGAAATAAATAAAGATACCAACCAGGAATATTATAAAAAAAAGTACAAAACTCAAAGTGCAACAACACAATAAACTAAAAATCTAACAGTAACTAAATAACAGAGTGTAAGTCCCAAAACAGAAAACACTGGGTCACACCCCAGGATCATGACAAAGGAGTTCTGCAAACTGCCTGTAAATGGGCACATCTGGTCAAATGATAAAAGATCAGATAATTCACTTAGATAATCCTGCTTAAAGAGCAGCAGAAAGAACAACAGTGCTTTACTGATGAGAAGTTTCCTGCTTGGTATAACGTAAAAAATTAGCAACCACCATTTTTTTCATGTAGAACGTGCTGTCTAATCTACTTGGCCAAATAACTATATTTGAACCAGTGGCACACTTTAGCTGTTATTTGTTTTTAAATCAAAAATTTAAATCTAAAAGTATATATTTGTTTAAGCTTTTCTGTTATAGATTGATGTCAGGAGCCATTTGAGGTATTGGAATGTCAATACTTCATATCAGAGTTGTTTTGCACATTAGCACTGATTTAGTCACTAATATAACATTCAATTTTATATCCAATGAATCTGTATTATTGTGAAATTAAAATTGGCCTGCAGCTAATTCATATGTAATTCTGTGGAAAAAAATGACATAATGGTCAGTCTGACCTATTGTACTGAAAACAGCTGGACTGACAGGTGCTGAGGAGGAACACTGTCTGACATCCCCCGTGCCCCACATAAGCTGCTCCTGCTGGCGGAAGAGGATCTGAGCTTTAGCTGGAGTTAAAATATTGGATTAGTAAAAATAAACACATATAAAATTTCTCCACTCAGTAATATGAATTTGATTATTGTGTGTCTGTGATTTAAGCAAACAGTTGTCCTCTCTTTTGGTCTGTGAGGGAAAATTATGCTTTAATGTAACATCCTAGCAGATTATGATTGCTTTCACGAGTACTTGGACACAACAGTTATGATCAAAGTTGGTTGGTGTCATAACCAAACAGTGCTGTTATTCCTACTAGTTCGAAGTAGGTAGACATCAGTTAAAAAGAGGATTTCACATCATTCCAAGCACCAACTGGGATTTAGGAAAATTTGTCTGAGGATGTGATGACAGTTGCCGTGCTGTGCGAGTATATTGCCAAATCTGATCAAACCACACCCACACGGTCCCCATGAAAAAGGTTTACTAGACAGGAAACAGGAAGTTATGAGTCAACACCATCAGGGACGAGGAGGTGATGGTTTACGTGGTTCTCTGCTGAGAAGCTGGAGTCCTGGAATCTGCTGAATACAAATGTCACTATACCAACTTGGGACTGACTATCCTATGGGGGCTGGGCCCTCTGACACTACACTTCACTGGTGTATGCTGCCAAATGGAGGAATAAATGAAAGAAAGTACAAAAAGAGCATTTGATTTGCTACAGTATATGTACCTGATCTCTGACTGCCATTATAATCTACTATGAAAGAATAAACCTATGTGGTTTACATTAAAAATTCTTCATTTAAATTACCTAAGTTGTGACATCATGTCCTCAGTGGGTTTTATACTACATGCAATTTATATACAAGTAGATAAGTACTATTGCTGTAATTATCACATATAAATTGGATAAAATATATTTTACAGCAAGCATGAAAATGATAAACATTATTTTCAATTTTCTTTTCTTGCAAGCCCCCAGAATCATGTGCAGTCTTGGGGTAAGAATAGCATTTTTCAATGAGCTGGGACATTTGCGTTTCTTTTTCTTTCTTTCCCTCTTGGTTACTTCTCCCTTCTCTCCCTATCTCTCTTCTTCACACATACACTCACCCTCTGCTGACCTCACCTGTGCAGCCGGAAACAAACAAACCCCATCTGGTGAAGTGTGCAGTCCATTAGCATACCATTGTCTCCTGCACTGACAGGAAATTCACTGCAATCCATGCACTGTGTTCTCTCTCTATCTCCAGCCAGCAGGCAGAAATTATCATTACCATGGAGACCATCCAGTGCTCATCACAGAGTAGAGCACTTATCGCCAACTCTGAACAAATGTACAGTTTGTTACATACTTGACAGCAGGTTGTTACGTATTAACCTGCTCATTTTTTTCCATTTTGCTTTTCTGAATAGTTTGAGTAGAGCAAAACTTTTTAATGCATTATTCTTAATATTGATGAACATATGATTACTCACCTGAATTTTAAGATTCACAAGCCTTTTTTCTTTCTTTTTTATTGCAGACAGGAAAATGGTGAGTTACAAGTTACAAAGCAAACATTCATTTAGAACCATTAGGGACTGTTTATACTGCAAATAGTTTAACTCATTCTATCACATTTTCACTATTAGTTTATTAAGTCAAGCTGCTTAAACACAATTATATAATTATGCAATTATGTAATAACATTTTTGAAGCCAATACAATCAGACCACTGCCATGTTCTTAAGAAATTAAATATGTTAATAGCATTATTATATTAAATTTGCTCATCTTAAGCTCATCTAGCTTTGGGCTAGGCAACCCATGGAATGTCACCATAAGGTGCCATTACATAAACCCTAATGTATACATATGTTCCTCATGTTTGTCCCTCTGTGCTGCCTTGCAGGTTCCTTGTAGGCGGAGTTAATCAATGCAGCTGGGACCTCCTGGCCAGTCTCTAAGAGCTAGCTGCCCCAGTCTTTGCTATCTCCTTTACACTAAAGTGAATAAAGAGACCTGCTGTCTGTGTCAGAAGGATATTGTTACACTATGTGTCATTTGCTGTAGCTACAAAGTCCAAAGTACAACTAATAAACGTGTTTTTCCATATGTAGGGGAGTATTTTGATAGTAATTTACCTGCATTAATCTACATTTTATAATATTTATAAATTTAAATTATAACGTTTCATAGACATGGATTTTTCTTTTAATTACAAAAACGAGAGACTGGGTTATTCTTTATTAGGTAGGGAGAGCTTGATTAAGAAAAGAAGATTGGATTCATAATCTGTGAACAGGGGCTGTTATTTTGTTGTATGTTTCATACTTTCGTTAACTGCTAATTACAATGTTGCTCAGTGTGGATGTGAATAATACTTGTACACAAACGGATAGGAGGTCAGTGTTTAGATTAGAAATGGGGCAAAGAGAAGTAAATTTCCATAAGAGCCCAGAGAGGGGCAGTATTGTCTTGCAGTTTAAGCCTTTTTTCCATTCAGAAGTAAAGGAGACTAGGAAGTGAGTAACATTTTAAAATCATCAAGACAGGAATTTCATGGTCTCTGCATATTTTTGGTTTAAATATTGTTGTTGTCTGTATCTCTACTTTGCTGTATAGAAGTGAAGAAAGCAAAAGATGAAGGAAATCATTTAGTTTCAATCTATGATACTGTAAGGGTTTTACATTTCAAAGATTCCTGAGTTGATTTTATGAATAGTTGCCATTTAAACAAAAATGAATTGAACTTTGTACCTTTGTTTCTGTCTGTATGAACAGATACCCACTTGGGGTGTGCCAGTATAAACAGTGCTATCTCTGCCCATACCCATAGTATTTATATCCTCCCCCCATATCTTCCCACAGCATAGAGAAATTATCTTCACTTGAAAGACCATCTGCAAATACCACCCAGGGCACCGTAATGTTCCCAATATAACCTCCCAGAACAGCCGGCTGGACTGTTCCAGTCAGTGGCCTCTTGTAGTCAGGGCTGTTAGTAAAGCAAAAATTTTCCACTCTGCTCTTCTTTGATTTTGTTCTGTTTGCATTTAAATTGACGCCATGATGAAAGGGGAAGATTCAGAGGAAGTGGACATAGACTTGGGAGATTCCAGTGACCCTGAAGAATTTGAAAATGGGGAGAACCGTCAGACACTGTGGAAGGCCACTCCTGCCTTGGAAGAGGAGGAAAACATTCACACATCTACACTAGTGGAAATCAGTGATACCAAGCCTCTTATTAATGCCAGAGTACCCACGAGGTATCAATGACTGCCTTAAGGTATTGCATTCTTCTGCAGTACAGAATTAAGCTTTATCTTATGGCCCATTTATACATCTGTCTGCAGCACATTAGCTGAGAAAAAGAAAACACTAAAATATTGGCACATGGGACCAAGAAGCTGCTTTGTTGATTGCTCCAGTGGACATAATTTATCTGCAAAAATTGAACCAAGACCACTTTGCATCAGTTTTTCTTCGTGTCTTTAGGTGGCGTTTGAGGATGTGATAGCTGAGCCCGTGTCAGTGCGCAGTGGGGATAGAGTATGGATCTGGAGCCATGCCCTGTTTGAGGTGTCCCGGGTTTGGATTTACAGGGTAGTCACAGTGTTTTTGGCCATTCCTGTGTCAATAATCTCCGGACTCCTCTTTGCAATCCTCAGCTGTCTTCATATCTGGTAAGTTTAGATCCTACTTGGATCTTTAGGTTACAGATTAAGATTCTTGTCTTCTGTTTTGCTGCAATCAGTATTTTAACAAGACATAATATGCTTGGCCTTGTGTTTTCATCTTCATCCAAGCAACACTGAGATGGATAAATAGATAATAGATAAGACATCACTAAAAAAGTCAAATGCACAAGTAATCTTCTGCAACTATCCAGTAATATTATCCTTTTTTCCCCAACGTTTCCATAAATAATAAATGCTCAGTGGTAAAATTCAATATGTGGATAAAAAAATCTGTAAAGAAATTATAGAGAAAATTCCTTCACTTTAAAACAGTAATTGTACTGGATTTTTCCAGAATATTTTTACTGTGTTTTCACATTTAGTTTTTTTTTTCTTTGTCATGAAGATGACAAGCAAAATTTTATTACCCTTCTTTACACTCTGGTCTCTGCCTACTTATGATGAACCCATGATATTCTTAGATGCACGGCTCTCAAAATTTGATTTACATGTGGCCCTTGATAACCTTTTAAGCACATCAGTAATAGAATGCATTGCTGTACATTTCATTCATCCCACAGAATTAGACCAGTGGAGCCTTGAGGCTAAAGAGGCACCCGATCCCTCTGGAGATGAGACAAGAATCTGAGAAATATTGATGGTGAAATATTTTCTATAAAGCTATTAAAGTGTCACTCCACGGGTGATATCTTCTGTGGCCTCGAGGGAGGTTTCAAAACATTGAAAAATATAATCCCGGTGATGTAGAGTCTGAATGACATGATCACTGAAAGGTGGGGTGGGTCTGTTGAAAGTCCCCCCTCCAGTGTTATTTTTGGAAGGTGTTTTCAGAGCTTTCCTGTGCCACAGAATAACTTTGAAATGGCACAGAGAAGTGCTAATCTCTTCACACAGTATATTTTCTTAGCAGTAACTGTTTGATGCCAAGGAAAAAATGGAAAAATGCTAAATTAAGTGGATGAGTAGGAAAAGTGTAATGTTAATTTAACTCTTGGCAGTTGATTGATATACTATTACATTAAGAAATATTCTTAAATGTAAATCTGTTAAAAGATGTAATGTGTCTGTATTAAGAGTTTTGGACCAAGATCAGCAATGAAACAGCTACAAAGGATCTAAAAGGGCAAAAAAGATGGGGGAGTACAGAGATGTTCCAGTTGAGAAATTAAATGAAAACAACAGAGTGTTACATTTTAATTCAACATAAAGAAATTAGAAATGAATGCATTTGCATATTCATACTTAGTTAAAAAGCAGATATGTAAAAAATAACTGTAGATGATTTTTCCTTGTATTTTTGTGTTCTTTTCTGTGACAGGTTTGTTGGTCCCTGTATCCAGTGTATCCTTATTGGCACTCGTTGGATGCAGAGTCTATGGAGGATTGTGCTCGGTGTCATTGTACGCCCTTTTCTCACAAGTGCTGGGAAATGTTGCGGTGGCTTCAGCATTCACCTGGCCAAAGAATGAGACTCACACGTGAGAAGCACGTCCAGACTGCAAATGTTCATTGACAATGGACAAGCACACTTAATGTGTTCATGTGGACCCAAAGCAAGTAGGCATTTTGTAAAGAAAATACAAAACCAAATAATTACAGGTATGATCAAAGTCTGATATCACCTGCTGAGATTTTTTGCAGTAATAAAAAACAGCTAATACATGTCTTCATTTCACACAGGGTGTGCAACTACCTTAGTGACTCTTTTTGCTCTGCATGTGGGTTTTCTTTTTTTTTTCCACTCTGGGGGATCATATAAATTTAAGCAGAAATCTCTTACAAAAATTGAATATTATATAATATGTGGTAATGTTTGGATTTTTCCAAGATCCAGGTTTGAAGATGTATGAAAAAGCTCTTTAACAGTACATTGTCTTTAAAAAAAAGAAAAAAGAATTCAGTTACCTGTAATAAATCTTCTTGGTTCTTCTTGGTCAAAGAAAGTCAATTCCCATTATATCAAGATCTCATTTGTGACCACAGAGAAACTTTCAGTATAGTCAAACTTTTAGTACTGAACAGAATATCAGGCATATTTTTCTGAATAAGAATAATTGCTATTTGATGTATTGTTCTGGAAGGAAAATAGTAATAAAAGACATTGTTTAATGTTGTTTTTAAACTACTCCAATTTAGACTCATAACTGACATTAAAACACATAATTAAAGCATTTTTCAAAGAAGCAGAAATATGCTCTATTGCTACATCCCTTATATAAACATTGGGATTTAGTATATCATGTATTTATGCACTTCCTTGAAAACAAAACACCTGGAGACATACTGTACATGAACATGAGTGAGTGAAATGTCCTGTAAAGTAATCAAAACTTTGTGTGTGCATATTTGCATCCAGGTAGTTGATGTGATGTGTCAGTAGAGCCTTCAGTACTTTTGACAGTTAGAGGGATTTACCACTTGCACCTGCCCACTGGCATCCTTGGACTGGAAAATCATTGTGCTGTGTTTCTGATAGTGCTCTGCCACTCCCACAGCTGTCAGTAACCAGATGTAGGAATAGATGTGGAGTGGCATCCACATTCACATCAGATTGACCTCACTGGCACACTTTATCACATAAATGCATGAACATCAGCATATGTTTGTGATGTAAAGTATGAGGTTTATCAGTCCCCAGCAGTATGTTTGTGAGTCTAGAAACGTGTTTTTTTTTTAAAAAAATAGAAATTAAGAGATATCTCTGTTAGACACAGTATCTGTAAAGGGGCAGGATGGGGGAGAGTGGAGTGCTCTATCAGTCATGACTTCTTAAATTTACTGTGTGTGGTAGTGTAGTGAACAAACTGTAAACTTTTAAGTTGTTGGTAAAAAAAAAAATTCCACACTGATTTGAGTTTTTGAGAAAAAAAAAGATTCTGGTAACTTTATTTAACAAGAGAGTCTCATGAAACGTTGTTTTCATTGTCTGAACCTGATTTTCAGCTTTTTGGTGGTACCTACCACTTCATTTTAAGTCCATTTTAATCTTCAAGTCAAAACTTAGTGTCACTTCACCCAAATCACAACAGTCAGAACACTTTCCCTCTTCAGACAGGCTCATTTTTATTTGACAGCTCTACTGCTGACATTAATACCCCAACCCTTATATATAAAATCCCTTCCACCAACTTACAGCTTCTCCCTGTGAATGCCATAACCTACAATATTTTCTTGCATGCAAGGTCACATACAGTTTAAGAAAAGTTATAACATACCTAATAAGCTAGGAATGCACATTTTCTGACTCTGACACCAAAGTTCTTCATTCACATAGCAATAGGAACACAGCAGGGAACTTATAATAATTGTTATTAATGTGATCACAAGCTAAGACTGATATTCTGAATGATACAATCCACATTTAATGCATACTCCAAGTTCTCTGATCGCCCATGCACAGAAGCATTAAAAGAAAAATCCACAACCCAGAAAAGAGGTGTGAAAATTGATTGAACATAATGATGCAGCAACACACACTGGAAGCAGTGGGAGCAATTTACAAACTGAATTTCATATTTCTTTATGACAGAAAAAACAGGATGGTCCTGAAATCAGCAGAACCAGCATCCATTAGAAAAATGCATTTCTATGGCTTTTGCTTAGTTGATCCATATTTGCTGTGGTTGTGCAGTTGAGATTGGCATTAAAAACCAACAAACATCAGAAGAGAATATTAACTGTGCAAAAATGTTGACACCTAAAGTAAAGCAGTAAACAGTCATTACATTACAGTTACTAAATTAGCATCCCTTTGCAATCTGTTATATTAATATAACTTATTTCATGTAACTATTACCTATCTTTAAAGGGCATATCAGCTACCTAACTGTTGGAACATGACTTTAAAATTGTGTACAGACAAATTATTAAATAGAACGATGATAATTTTTTAATCAGATCGATAGAGGGTAAATCTTTGAATTGTAAAGCATCCATTTAGAGGACATATATAAAACTCTTGTGAAGTTCACGTTACTTTTGTTCACACTCAGGACACGGTGGCATTTGCTCTGTTTACAGTGATCAGTGGGTGCAGTATATTGTCTGGACAGGAAGTTTACATTGTCAGTTTAACTCAGTTCTAAATATTAGAGAGAAAAATGTACAGCAATGGCCAGCACAGTGCCGCTGTAGTTAGTTAAATAGCTGAAAAGGGTAGCTGCATGATTGCTGGACTACTTGATTGCACGGAGCTTGGATGCCTTTTAGCTGGCTTTTCAGTGTACCGTACTGGATGTGCGTGAGAGGCTCCTCTGACTGTTGGTGTTCTTGTTAACATAAGTGGAGGAGCCCCTCTTGTGTCTGCACTGCTGATCACAGTTGCACAAGCACTCTGTCAGGTACTGTCTACAGCAGCAGAAGAAACACTGCATCAGGTCATGGAATAGGTGACCCGCAAAGAACATGTAGATCCAGGGGTTACAGCAGCTATTGAGACTGGCTAGCAACATGGCAATGATGAAGGCCATGTCTGGAAAGAGAGAGGGAGAGAAACGAGAACATGTAAGAGGTTACGTTCAAAGACTTCATTTTTTTCCCTACATTCTTCTTTTTGTCTGTTAATTCCCAGAAAAGCCACAATCCACATTGAACTGATTCTCCTAACAAGTATCAGCTGTGCACTGTAGCTCGACAGATCTTGTCCAAATCATACATATTAAACATGTGTGAGTGATACGCAGTGTTAAACTGGATAACATGTTTTGTCATAAATATGACCACTAGCACAATCATTTCCATGCACATTGCTGTTCAATCCTACAAATATATTTACCAAATAATAAATCTGAGAGCAACAAATACAAATCCCCAATAAATGCAGTGTCCTCCTGTTTGAAACTGTGTATTTAAAAAAATTTTTTAAGTACCTTAGTAGCAAAATGTATTGTTTTTAAAGATCTTCATCATCTGTGGGAACCGCTGGATGTGAGAATTAGAACTACAGTGTAGAGAAGTGTTAAGAGACAAACTACCGCATACCTAGTTGTCAGCTTTTCAATGGATTTGTCGAACAGTGATAAAAATAAAAATGGGAAAAGGACCAGACCCTGCCACTGTGAATAGAATAAACAGTTTAGAAAGGAACAGGTGGGTAGAGCTTTAAATAAAGACTCTAAATTAGCAAGCTGCTTTTTATTCCAGTAAGTTGTGATCACATGAGGCTAAAGTTTGAAAGTTTGTTTAGTCTCAAGTGTTCAAGCTGCTCAAGGCTCCAGGAATGGAAATGTCAGTTTACTGGTTGAGCTAAGACTTTTGGTTTTTAATTTAAATATCTGAACTATTACATAGCCTACTAAATTAAACCCCCTGCTTTTTCATCAAGCCCCATCATCAGGTCTAAAATCCAGTAAAACCACTGGGGCTGACTTTAACTCTTAATTCCATGTATATACTGTAAATCAGTCAATCTGATGCACTTGCTGTATGTCCACATTATTCATAAAGAATTATAGATAAGCTGACAAGCTAGTCCAATTCAGACAACCCACCAAAAAAACATTAAGAACTTAAAAAGGAAACATCATAGGCTGCCGGATGCCACACAAATAGAACTTTAAGTTGCTTGACACAAATATGACCAAGAGCTTCGATTGAAATAAGCTGTCCTAGGTGGAAAAAAATACACCTTCGTTTCTCATTTACTCAATTGATTACATTCCAATTATTAGAGTCCGGGAGCATGTTGAATAAGCACATAATCTGAAAAGTGGAAGCCCCCGCCTTAACAGGGTGAGAGAGATTTAGAGCTTATTGGCATCTCTCAGTTTTCTTCCTTGCACTCTGACTCCCTGCAGTATTTTGCTTTATTATGAGAGGTGTGCCAACCAAATGGCCCATCAAAAGTCTCAAAAGTGTTTAACAGCATGCCCAAAAATGTAAAATCTTTTGGTACAAGAAGATTTGGGAAAGCAGAGAAAAAAAAACAAACAGAAAATGACATTCAAACTTTTCCTTTTTATTCTGGTACAATGCATTCATCACTTTCTTACATTGCCAGAAATGAAAGAAACGTTTGTCTTAACTCCTTTTTCTGTATCATGATTTACTGCTCTTTCGAGGAGAAATAGAAAAGAGGATGTGTCGACTTCAAGAGCAGAGCTGTGATGATACTGCTGTGACTTTTTGGAATAGGCTCTATATCAAAGATAAGTTTGAGGATAAAAAGTTAAGCAAACATTACGAGTACCAAAAAAAATTTAAAAAAATCACAGTCTTCTTCACTATCAGCAAATTCTTTGCAAGTTTTACATTGTGATGATCTGACTGAAGTACAGGCCCTGGAACAAATTTCATGGATTGAATGCCCTGATAAACATGACCCTCACCGACATGGAGCCTTAACCCATGTAGCATTACTTCAAAAGAGACTGCAGTGAGTCAGAAGACATGGGCAGACAGTCAGCAAAATCTAAGTAATCTTTACTCTTGTACTTAGATTTGGACAGAGGCTTTTCTTTGAGAAGCATTTTGAACTAAAACCAAAATGGCTGATTTAAATTCAATCTACTGTCCACCTTTCATGAAACTGCTCCAGTTCCAGAAACTGAGGTATTAAATAGCACTGGATTTTTGTTATGCCCTGTAAATAGTACCAGAGGCAGACATTCAACAGTCATTCACATTTATAATTTGCTTACGCATGCATGACTAGACTAAATGTAGAAATATTTTTATGTAACCTCAACTGATTAATAAAATCTGAGAGCTCCTTAAGATTTTTTTTTCTTTTTTTTTACATGACACAGCTAATAAGATACTTACAGTCTGAATGCCTTTGTGCTTTTTAAAACTGAGCAGTGTGGGAACAATAGAGAAATGGTTCTACAAAAAAAAAAAGTCTGGTGGTAAGATAATAATGCACAAAGCACCCAAATGGGTTTTCCTGTTGGTTGCATGAGAGCCAGAAAGGTGGCAAGACTTTGGTCTGTGGTTTTGGCCCTTTTTGCAAAAATAGGATTTTGATCAGCTAAATCTGATATTCCTTTGCCCCTATTTGTCTTTACTATTTGGTTTTTACAAAATATTTATGTTTAATGTTAGTGTATTTGAGTGTTACTGTGAAATCCACTACATGTCCAAGTAATGAAGAAGTAAATAATTTGTCATTGTGGCTGCCTAATGAAAAATGCATATCTGAAACTGAGTATTTAAGAATGCACACTTTACTTTCTAAATATAAAATGGGCAATATATTCAAATACATGTTTAACAAAATATTTGAAGATATCACAGAGTTATCTCTTTATAATGACAGTTTTTTCTATTCTCTTCTTAATGACACTAAACACCTGCTCATCAACTTCAGTCTTCGATTCAGCCAGCGTTGGAATGTCACATTTCTTGGCAACTGCGAAGACAAAATAATATCACAAAAACTTATTAACCGTATCCAGATTTTTTAAATCACATTAACAACATTGTATGTAATTTTATGTGAGCTTATGTAATCTTTATTCATTAAAGTCATTGATTACAATAATTTATGCTAATTTGGTCACTACATGGAATTATGAAGGTCACAGGTTTAGCTCAGGCATGTGGTCCCTCAAACTCCATTAATACCTTGAATGTCTTGACCAAAAAAAAAAAAAAATCTAATATAAACAAATAAACATTTAGTCCATTTTAATGGTGTTTTAGAGTGCATACTGAAACATATATATTGATAGAAGGATGGGAGATCCAAGATGACAGCAACCATAAGAGCCTTTCTTCGAAGATATTCCTAAAAAAACTTTTTTTCTGACCAGAAATACTAAACATATTATTGAGTGCAAAGAGAAACGACATTGACACTTTATCAGACATGCAGTCTGTTCAAATGTTCTTTTATCCCTCAGATTGTTAAGGGCATGTTGCATTATTACAGTTGCAATAATACCACATTGATGACATCATAATGACGCCATAGTTCATTATAACACCACCAATGCAAGAGTAGTGATTTGTTATTGTGTATAAATCATTCCCTGAAAATTTCATGGGCATATCTTACATTTTTTTAGGGGTTGTGAGACTTGAGAATAAAACAGCAAACACGAAGCAGTTAAACACAGTGCATCTACAGCGCACTGTGTCTGAGTCAAACTATTTGCGCCACTTAACAAAACTTTGTTTACAGCACTCCATTTAGAGTGAAACTCACCTGTTTGCGCCAACTAAACACACAAAACCCATAGTCTACAGAGGCCAACCTAATGCATTATAAAACACATGAACCTGCTCAGTTAAGTCTGGTGGTTATTGATATTAGATAATATGTCCGAGAATTTTAAAAGGTCCCTCAACAACAACCCAGTTCTGACAATAATACAATCCATAAACCAATAAAAATGGCAATTTCCACATCTGCAAAAGCAGTAATGTGACTGCAGTGTTGCTAACAACTTTACATAACACTCAAAGTTAACCAAAACGAATTTGCTTACCTGAGAAGTTATCACAAATGCGATCTTCCGCTCTCCTCAGGTGCTCTGCTGCTCATCAACGCTCCGTATTTCCAGTTTAGTGAGACTCGTAATGGCAGCAGAAACGTAAAGTTGTGGGTGTGGTCATCCTGTTTCACTCCAATAACATTTCCTCTGAATATTTACTCCCACTCCCCACTCAGCCTGAGGCAATTTAACTCCAAAACGATTAAAAATTACTCATTTAAAGGAAAATAAGTCTTACTCCGGAAAAAATAGTCTCCTGGTTTTACTGCGTGAGAGCAAAAGTATATAGAAGAGAACTAAACAGGAAAAGGATTATTTTGGGGGGTAACCCTGGCCTCTAAAAGATTGTTTGGAATCTCTGAAAGGTCTGAATGCACATTTGTGGAAGTTTTCAAGATAATGCAGCTTGAATCGCTAGTGGCAAACTGACAAGATTTGAGGGGTATATCTAAATAATCTGTTTAGTTAAATGGATATTAGACAAAATCCCACTGGGAACTGAGACAGAAATTCTTTGATGTTCTGGTACATTTACTCCCCTAGAGGCTCTGGGGGTCTTTCTTCAAACTGATAACACTTTAAATGTTATTCCCATTCATTTCTGTTCACTCTGGGGAAGTCTGATTTTAAACACCATTGTTTTGCCTTGAACGAACAGTAGATTGCTTATGCATTCCCAAAGAAATGTTGTAAGGTGAAAGAATGATCTTTGTGTGCATGAGACACTTGTGGGATAAGTTTTGGGTTTTTTTTTTGTGTGTGTGTTCTTGGCGAGGAAAAAAAAAATCAACACCATAAATCTTGGACAAAGACCACGCTCCAGTCTTTGTGTCACTAAGTACTTTGCCCACAATAGCAGGAAGAAAACGACGTCATAAACCAAAAAATATTGCCATAAATCAAAATGTGCAAACAGTGCTTTTGTTGCCTTAAGAATATTTTTAAACTGTGATCCTAACAAGAAAATAAGATCGTTGGGTGTGCTTTTACCTTCTCTTGGTGCAGCAGGATCCCATGCAGACCACATCTGGACAAAGAAAAACGGGGTCCAGCACACAATGTAAGCAAGCACCACTACAAATGTCATTTTTACTGTGCGGATCTTGGCCTTTGAAATGAGTCTCACGCTGCTCACACGAGATAGGGGTTGAGCGCCTTTGGAGGGCCTTGGAGTGAGAGCCAGAAAGTGCTCCCTTCTGGTTTTTAAATTGAAATTCTGCCATATTTTAAAACATATCAAACCATAGCAGATGATTAAAATCGCCACTGGAAAAATGTAAATGCTCAGACTCATCCAAGTAATGTATGCTTTGGCACCCCAGGGCTGCACGAAGTCCGCCCAGCAGTCATAGACACCATTACCGACCTCCCTAAGAGAAAATATGTAAGCTTGAGGAGTGCTGAATATCAGGCTGAGCATCCAAGAAGCGATCACACAGAAACGATCTTTTTTCTTGTGCACGGAGCGAAGTGGCTGGCAGACTGCCAAGCACCTGTCTATCGACATTAGAACAAGCATGTAGGTAGACGCAAACATACCCACGACCTGGAGGTATTTCACCAACCTGCACAGCAAATCGGGTCCATAGAAGCGAAAAGTGATATCCCAAATAAGCTGAGGTAAGACCTGAAAGACTGCAACTACAAGGTCTGCGATGCTCAGGTGCTTCATGAAGTAATACATCCGAGATTGACTGTGCTTGCTGGTGTGAATAGCCCACAGGACGCACAGATTGCCCGTCAGCGCGAGAAGCAGCACCAGGACCAGGACGGTAACTTCCACTTTAGCCACTTCTTCATTTCGTTTCAGGGGGTTCACTGTGGTGTTTCCTATGTGGCTTTCATTTTCAAGACTTGAGCTGCTCCATGTAACATTGTGAGACCAACTGCACTGATCGCGTAAAAGGTCCTCCATATCGTGCGTAAAAGCGCCACTTAGGCGCAAGCAGCTGTCACATCACAAACCCAGGTTCAGGACCTCTATCAGCTGTGTTTGTTTAGGTTCTCCGCACCATTTTATACCAGCTCACCCCGTTATTTATTTTCTTTTTTTCTTTCTGGTAAAATTGCAATATAATCCAAAACTCAGCACTGCTGTCTGCAGAGAGAAGGAAAAACACTATTTAAAACTCTATATATCATTTTTTTTAAACTAACCTAGGAAACAATATTATTAACCAGACAACAGTATCCAGTGAATTTGTTCTAAAGGCGCTCACCTGCAAAATCACGCTTTGCACTGTTCTCTTAGGGATTTTGGAGCACTGCTGTCCTCACCACTCGCTGCCTCCAGTTTACGGTCTGATCTACCGAAGCTCTGCTTGCTACCAATGTCAGTAACACCCACCCCTCGTTTTATTTTCTTTCGAAGGAAACTGCCTACTTGAGTCTGAACATCATAATTCTTTCTGTCTCGCTTTCCCTCCCCCGTTCATTCATTAAGTGTAAGCTTTGACTACGTGAGGTACTTACAGTTCTGAGCCAGTGCTTATGGCATCTACATTATTTAAAGTGATGGCTTGTTTGATTCCAAAAATTCCAATCTGGATCATAAAGGTCAATAGTTTTCCCAAAACTACCATATATGGAAAAGGATGCTCTCTGAAATGGAACAGTGTATGCTTTGAATGAATATGATTATATGTGGGATTGTGATGCAGTGCTGTAATCTGGCATTTTATGCTAAGGGTCTGTCAGGTAAAGGTAAAAAGCATAACTGTGCTAGAGAAGTGATTCACTAAACCCAGTTGCACATAAAGAATGTGGGTTGATGTCATTAATGCCATAAAAAAATGCCTTTCGCTGTCATGCAGCAGTCGAATTGAATGCAGTCATTTTGTTTAAATGTCAGATATCCTATGTTTAATTCAAGCTTCGTGAAATCACAGCCATCCGTGTAAAGCAATAATTTAATGTTTTATGATTTCCTTTGAGGAATATCCTGACCACAATTCCATTTTGAGCAACAACAACAACAAAAAAAGCATTTGTGACTGACATAAGTTAGTTATAAAAACAAATAACCACAATGTATGAAGTTAATCATTTTTCATTATCTTC
Organism: Pterophyllum scalare; assembly: GCA_024447675.2. Taxonomy (NCBI): domain Eukaryota; kingdom Metazoa; phylum Chordata; class Actinopteri; order Cichliformes; family Cichlidae; genus Pterophyllum; species Pterophyllum scalare. The sequence goes on from JAMQGT020012197.1 coordinate 26,346, forward strand.
AATTACATTTTAATAGCTTCATTAAACCCATTATTTCTTATTGAACAGGTCCCTTTTGCATTGGCTGGATAAGAATAATTTATTGTTCTCAGTGAACATGAACATATAAACATCACATGTACACTGTGAAAACCATTTGTTCCTTTCAGTTTATTTAAGAAAAGGTGCAGATGAACCCTTGCAGGTGTTCTATTGCCAGTTATCACTTAGCTGAATTGCCTTGTCTGTGCTAAATATAAACTAACCAGACATGATGGCAGATCTCTCTCTCTCCCTCTCTCTCTCTCTCTCTCTCTCTCTCTGTCTTTCCTCTGAATTATCAGCGTACATAAAACATATTTTTTTGTTTTGGAATCAACCAGCAGTTGACCAAAGGCAGTGATGCATAGCGATGAAAGCAGCTTCATAATAACATCCTGTAAAGAAAGTAAGTTTTCAGCGCATGTAAACTGATATGTGGGCGTAATGCATGCAGCATTCACACAAAGTACATGAAACATGGAAAAGAACATAAATAACTGTTTCAAATCCATAAGAAATGTATCTGGCTGGTTATATTTAACCACTTGTATAATGGCTTCATAGCTCTAAGGAGACAATTTATTTATGGCTCAGGCCACCTCTATTGAGCAAAAGGCTGTACAAGTTTAATTATTTATCCAAAACAATCTCAAGACTAATTGTTTAATACACAATCCAGTATCACTTTTAGACATTATAATTAATACATTGTACTCTAGAATACTGTTCTCAACCTCTCATTTGTGTTGAAGTGAACCCTTTCACAGCACCAAACAATAGCAATCAGGCACACCCCTAAGCACAATGTGGTGTGCATGTAAAAAAATAATAATAAAAATAAATAAAAATAAAAACGCAGCAGCTAATTTATAAGAAGTTTGAACAATAATGATTGATGATTATGAACTGGGCATAAATTCATTATGCAGAATTTTTAACAAACCACAACACAAGCATCAAACAACATGTTTACTTGAAAATATAAAGATGCTTTATTTAGGAATTAAGAACTCAGGAATGCTTGGGAAATCTCTCAATAATAATGCCTCTATTTTGGCTCCTGGCTCTCTCACAGTAGGGTTTAGTGTTTATTAAAAAAAAACACTGTCTAGTCAATAATTATTTATTTAGAAGATAATTTGTTACTTGGGAGGAAAGTTAAGAGATTTTTATATGTGGCATAATGTAGCTTTAACAGGAAAATTGGGTTAATGCCATTAATGAAAGCAGAAGTTATTTTGGGAAATAAATATTTTACTTAAGGATGCTATACCCTATGATAATTTCCTGTACAATTACATATTAAATTATTCTAACTGTGCTAAGAATGGTAGTTTTTCCATAACTGCAATGTGACATATTTCTAAATTTAGCCATACCTTGGATTTGAGGAACTGCAAGCAAATGTATACTAGGTGAAATTTAATTTGTGAGAAGGAAGCTGTAAATTAGAGGTCAAACAAATCTACAAATTTGCTTAAAACTTAAGATATGTCAAATAGCAAACTCCCTGCTGTGTATTCCATTTCTTGAAGCAATAGAGTTTAACCTCTGGCAATCTTGACTACTAAAGAGAACTTTTCACCTCTTTTAAAATGTTTACGTGGGGACATAAAGTCTACATGAATTTGATTGTTATCTCTGAACTAGTGACCTCTACTGGTTGGGTGAGGGGTTTGTTAAATGGTTCTCAGGGATTCTTAGTTTCTAATGTCTTGTTGTTAGATTTAAAAAAAAAAAAATCCCCTGTGAGACAAGAGCAAAAAAATAAAAAAAATACTATCCTTAGGTCAACAGTGGGGCTGACAACAACAGGGACTAACATACAAACAGTTAAGACAGAACATGGAGCAGATCAAAGTTTCCATGGGGTGCCAAGTCCACAAATCACACCATACTTAAGGCAGACCCAGGAGGCTCATTTATGGTGACAGAAACCTCTAAAAAAGAATTATACTTATAATAAAATGTACCAGAAGGACTCACAGAAGTAACCTTGTGTGCTCTTAGAGCAGCTGACTTTTTTTTTTTTTTTTACTTTTTATGAAAAAATGGTCTGCCAGTCAATACTGAGTCAGCATTCCCCCCCCCAAATATAACCAAGAGATTAATGATAATAAACTCCACTTTGAACACAAGAGTTTAAATGATTTTGAACAGAACAGAACTTTGACCTCAGGTCAGATGAGGTTATACCATTCCCACGATGAAGACATCTGGACCCCAGTCATCTGAGATTTTGAGGAGATTTGCTTGACCAAATGTAAACTATTTCATTCATTACAGTCTGATGATCAACTCTAACACTCTCTGACTGTTCAGTTTGTAGTAAATAATACTCAAGGACACAGATCAGCTGACGATATTCAAACCTGAACACATCAAGCCCAGCTCTTTGTCACAACCCTGGTAAGAAAGCAGAACTTCAAGGAACTCAGAAATCAATTAAATTCAGAAATATTTTGAAATGTTAAATTCTTCAATGCAATGGTGGATGTTTTTTTTGTTTGTTTTTTTAGTCAAATGGCAAAATATCTAAACCATATAGACTCTTTATCAGTGCTACATTACTTCAGGCTCTATACTTCATTGCCAAATCTTATCTTTAATTTAAGTATATTTACAATAATACTAAAAAAAAAAAACCTGTGTGAGACATATATTCACCGGCCACTTCATTAGTTACACTTTTCTAGTATTGAGCTGGAACCCCTTTTGACTTCAGAACTGTCTAAATGCTTCATGGGAAAGATTCAAGAAGGTGCTGGAAACATTCCTTGCAGATTTTTGTCCATGTTGAAATGATTTTGTCCTGTCTCCCTTCCCTCACCCACAATTGGTTGCAGCCGATGGCTGCCCTTCACAGAGCCTGGTTCTGCTGGAGGTTTCTTTCTGTTAACCGGGAGTTTTTCCTTCCCACTGTTGCCAAGTGCTTGCTCATAGGGGGGGTCGTTTGATTGTTGGGGTATTCTCTGTATCAATGTAGGGTCTATACCTTATAATATAAAGTGTGATTTGGTGATATATAAATAAAATTGGTTGGTACACTTCCATGTAGCTGTTTATAATACTTATACTCACAATATATGCTTGGGTAGTGTGTGCATTTTGCCTGGGAAGTATTGTTTCATATTGGCAAGTTGTGCACTTGTTCAAGTTGTGCAAGTTGGTAGAGTGTGTCACCTACCAGAATGGAATAGAATAGAATAGAATGCCTTTATTTTCATTATACAGAAGGTACAATGAGATTGGAGGTTGAATACCAATCTGAAGGTTGGTAGACTGGCTCAGGTCCTTCAGTCTGCATGTTGAAGTATCCTTGGGAAAGATACTGAACTCTGAGTTGCCCCTGATGCATGTATTGTAGTGTGTGTGTATGTGTGCGTGTGTGAATGTTAGCCAGTGTTAGGGGTCAGCTTGAATAGAAAGACACTATATAAGTACCAGTTCATTTACTTACAAGAATTGCAGCATTTGATAGTGATGGTCAAGTTGTTGCATTTTCCAAACATTTACAACTTGCTGAGCCTTTGACCACACACCTAATAATAAATGTTTCTACAAAGAAGACAAGATAACCTAAACTTAAGCTTAATATTGTCCAAACACATTTAATATCAATGCTTGACAAAAATCTGCCATGTTTAGCTTGCTAGGGAGCAATGGAACTTAAATTTAAACTTTATGTTCTGAAAATTGGCTGGCACTACTTTTTCTGCTGCATATCCAATACGATGACTGTTTAAGATAAAAAAGTGTGTGACATTTTACACTAAACTTTTTGACCTTTATGAATACAGTTGCTCATGCCCTGACTTACGAACACAAAATAGCCTGAAAGTACATGATTTGAGACACCATGTTTTCATAGCTTAATTTCCCACTCAGTTCTTTCTGTATTAAAATAAACCTACTAGGTAAACCTGAAACTCAGTGCTCTCAAAATGAAAGTGGTGAAGCACCGAGCCCATATTTTAGGCTCTTACAGTATGAGCTTAATATGTACTGTCTGTGACATGATTTTGATATTTTGCCATAGGTTCAGGGTTACCTCATTGTGTCTCCATCAACATAGGGTCACTATGACAGATACTAGATGACATATAACTGGAAAACTTTACAAAAGTTTTTTTTTTTTTTCACACAAATAACTTGACATGCAAAAGCTGAGTGTCAAAGTGAAGTCTTTTCAATACGGGAACTGAAAGAACTGTGCAAAAGTCTTGACTTGCCTAAGAGCGTTTTGAAAAATAGAAGTGGTCATACCAAATACAAGCTGTAAAGCTTATTAGAATTGTACAAGCTCTGTTTTTGCCTGTTGTATTGTATTTCTATATATGTTTCCATGTTTTAATCAATCATTGCATCTATTTCCCATGTTGCTAGCATATAAAGAAATGAGAGGTGACTCAAGACTTTTTCACAGTGCTGTATAGACAGAGAAAGAATCCAGTGCAACAATCCTGACCACACAAACACTCACTCTGTCACTGTCTTATGCATACATGCCATCTTTATGCATCATCAGTTCATCAGTATATTGTTAGTGACAGTTGGTTGACTTAATGTAAATACTGGGACAGCTTGCTGTGGTGGCGCCTGAGCATATGAGGGTCCCTGCAGTACAAGATAATAAACCAGTGTGTTGGTACAGCTGCCCTGTGGCTTTCATGCACTGAAACAGGTATAAACCAGCAGTCTCCTGCTCCTATAACCTAAAGCATATGTGTGGTGGTGGAAGGGTCAGAAATTTCATGCACAACTAAATCATGTTAGTGTGACTAACGCAAGGTTTGTGTGAACACTGCCAACCTAAACAAACACTGTCTCATCTTTTTTTCACTTATATGTGCCTGCAGTGTGCACACTTTTTTCCCTCTGCTGTTAGATGTTATTTTTTTTTAACATTAAGAAAAAAACTGAGGTGACCCCTTGTGGATAAGGGAGCAGCCCAAAGTAGCTTTTTATAAACTAAACAAAAAATGCTGTTACAGTGTTTCTTAATTGCTTTGGTGCAATTCTCACATCAGGAATGTCACTCTCACCACTTTTAAAGCAGTTCTCAATTCACCCACGTTAGCCTTTTCTCATTGTTTTTGAGCACACTGCTATTGTTTCAGTGCATACTTCACTGCTAAAGATATTCATTACTGTGTTGATGAGCTTCTCATCTGACTCTCACAACTCATCAAAGCAGTTTCTATTTTTATCAGTCAAAACTCTAGCTCTCTCACTTTCCTTTATACGGTCCAGTATTGTATTAGCTTTTTCTTTCAAATTACTTCAGACCTTTTCAGATATGTATGAAAGAGCAAGGCCACTCACTGCCAGTGGTAGTAATGAAATTGCCCTTCAATTGAAAGCAAATATAAACATGCTCTCAGAAGAGGTTTAGTAATCCATATTCTTGTACCAGAGGTGCATGTCACAACACTGCTAATGGCACAAGCTTGTACAATATGTATGCACTCATTGACTACTGTATTAGACACACCTTGCCAGTACAAGGTTGGACCCACTTTTGCCTTCAGATCTGCCTTAATTGTTCATGGCATAGATTCAAAAAGGCGATAGAAACATGTCTCAGAGGTTTTGTTCCATATTGACTTGACAGCGTCACACAGTTGCTGAAGATTTGTCAGCTGCTTATCCAAATTTCCCCTTGGACCACATCCCAAAGGGGCTCTATTGGACTGAGAGCTGGTAACTGTAGAGGCCATTGGAGTACAATGTTTTTCCAGTCTTCTATTGTTTAATTTTGGTGAGTCTGTGTGAAATGCAGCTTTGGTTTCCTGTTCATAGCTGACAGGAGTGGCCCCCAATGTGGTCTTTTGTTACTGTAGCTCATCTGCATCAAGGTCCCATTATGCATTTAGAGATGCTTTTCTACATGCCTTGTTTATAATGAGTGGTTGATTGAGCTACTGTTGCCTTCCCATCAGCTCAAAGTAGTCTGGCCATTCTCCTCTGGCCTCTGAAATTAATGAGCAGTAGAACAGGTGTAACTAATCAAGTGGTTGCTGAATGTATGTAGCATGACTGGACTACACAGTAGTTGTTGCTTTGTTCTCAGATTGTGTATATTTTCTGTTTACTGATGCATATCGTTTCACAAGTATCCCAAGTATTTTGCTTTGCTCTATTTCAGCAATTTTGTAAAGTTTCAAATAAATTGCTCACATTTCATTTTTGTGTCTAAACACTTTTTACTCTACATTAAGCCCACATTTCTGTAGTGCTTGTTCCAAAGTCAGTAAGGTTTTGATTAAAGTTAAAAATAAAAAAAAACAGAATCTGAATCTACAACTTTATCAGTTTAGTATTCACAACTTGCCTCTGCTGCTGCTAATTTGCTCCAAAGTACTGAATCTGTGCAGAGTTGAGGCAACTGCAAGTGGGCAGATCATTTTACTTAAGCTTCAGTTATTTATATTTGAGTGAGATGGAATAAGAGGATAGAGTTTAGTTCATGGTGATATTTCCATAAAAGCCTTTAGATGCATAATCTACTTTATCATGTATTGTGACAGAAACCATATTACCAAAACAATTTACTCACCCATCCAAAGAATTGAATTCAGGTTTTCCAATCACTTCCATGGCCACAGGTGTATAAAACCAAACACCTAGGCATGCAGACTCCTTCTACAGACATTTGTGAAAGAATGGGTCGCTCTCATTTAATTCCAGCATGGCACCATGATAGGATGCCACCTGTGCAACAAGGCCAGTCAGGAAATTTCCTCGCTGCTAAATATTTTACAGTCAACTGTCAGTGGCATTATAACAAAGTGAAAATGATTGGGAATGACAGAAACTCAGCCACAAAATGGTAGGCCACATAAAATGACAGAGCAGGGTCAGCGGATGCTCAGGCACACAATGTCTGAGAGCTTCATGGAATGGTTTTCCATGGCCGAGCAGCTGCATCAAAGCCTTACACCACCAAGCACAATGCAAAGCCTTGGATCCGGTGGTGTCAAGCATGCTGCCATTGGACTCTAGAGCAGTGGAGATGTGTTCTCTGCAGTGACAAATCACACTTTTCCCTCTAGCAATCCGATGGACAGGTTTGAGTTTGGTGGTTGCCAGGAGAACGGTATTTGTCTGACTGCACTGTGCAAGTGTAAAGTTTGGTGGAGGGGGGGTTATGGTGTGGGGTTGTTTTGCAGGAGTTGGGCTCAGCCCCTCAGTTCCAGTAGGAGGAACTCTTAATGCTTTAGCATACCAAGACATTTTGGACAGTTTCATCCTCCCAACACTTTGGGGATGGTCCCTTACTGTTCCAACATGACTGTGCGCCAGTGCGTGGAAGAACTTGACTTGCCTGTGCAGAGTTCTGACCTCAACCCAATAGAACACCTTTGGGATTAATTAGAGTGGAGCCTGAGAGCCAGGCCAGGCCTTCTTGTCCAACATCAGTATCTGACCTCACAAATGCGCTTCTGGAAGAATGGTCAGAAATTCTTATAAATCTTGTAGAAAGCCTTCCCAGAAGAGTTGAAGCTGTTATAACTGCAAACCATGGGCTGACATCATATTAAACCCTATGGATTAAGTTCATATGCATGTGAAGGTAGATGAGCAAATACTTTTGGCAATATAGTGTATGCCAGTGTCAGCCGAGGCCTAATGGATCACCATTTGCTGGGAAACTAAGCACTGTAGACTCATAGATGTAAATTGGAGTAATTCTTGCTACCACTTTTTCCAGCACACCAAAAATAATAACACTGTTGACAGGAAATCACCAGCGGTAACAAAATCTGATATTTGTAAAATCTTTCCAGCACTTAGTAAAATAAGTATTATTTTCAAAATGCCATAACAACGTCAGGCCTCTGTGCCAAGAGAGAACACAAAAGTTGGGTTTTACACAACATTGCGACCACATAGCACACTTGGTTTGTGTAAAGCATTTCATTTTAACGTTTATATGTGATTTAATCAGTAAATGTTATATAAATGTTGGGAATAAGTCAATGTTATGATAAGGTTGGGTTCAGGTTATGTTATGTTTCAGAGAAGTGTGTCTTGTATTCTTTAAGTCTGCAGACTGACCCTTCTCATGCAGTACGTGAGCAATTTGGTAACACTTTAAATTACAAACTGTTAACTAAGTGAATTTTACTACAGTATTAACAAACATTAAAAGTAAAATACCATAAAACAAAAAAAATCATGCATAATGTTACAACTTATGTTTATCTTATTAATTTTTGTAGTGAAAAATAATTTTATGAATTGCAGTATATACAGTATAATATATGGCACTGTAATAAATGTCTAATTAATGATCATGAAGGCTAATCTCATTCCACAGGGTTTCAAATATTGGATTGGCCATTTAGTCAAATCCAGTCGTGTCTCTGAGATATGTATGAGGTGTACTTTAGCATCTGTCCTCTCTTTCATGTGTAGCAGTAATTCCCAACTTGTCATATTTTAATCCAAATAAAAAATATTTCCTGATTCTTATCAAGTAGTTCTGGTGCCTGAAACAGTTAGAGGAAGGAAAAGTAACTATAACACTAAAAACATAAGTGAAACAGAACAGGAACAGCAGTCTCCCGGTTCACAGTCTTATTAGATATATGATTTGGTCTTATCAAATACTGTGGTAAGGAAAGCAAAGTGTGAATTCAATAAACAGCGTCAAGAATATAGTGTGAAGAGGAAGATGGCTAAAAATCATCATATGCATAATAACAGTCAAATTATTGTTTTATTCAAGGCTATAAAGTAAATAATTAACATGAGCCAATCAAGTCAAGCAGTTTTCCTTTCAGTCTCTCTCAAATTCTATTGACCAGGGATGTACTCAGGGGGAGCATAGCACAATGTCCATCTGAAGTCGAATAAACAAAGAGACGTGATTTGTGCTGCATCCTCTGCTAAAGCAAGCCAGCACAGGAAACTGTTAATTACAATATTCTGTACACCGTCCAGTCCCATTTTTTCTCTTAATTTTACCTGGTAAAGACATCATTGTGCCTATAAATTATATCAAAGAATTAAGAGCTCGTAGGAAAGGTACAGTTAATCAAAAAGAACAGCATCAAAAGGCTGCCCCTTGCATGCAGACCCAGTGCTTGAATGCATGCCATTGATTTTCCATTGACTGAGCTCAGCTGCAGATGCTGCGAGTTGTACACTATCCTCAAAGAATAATGCCAGCGGCATTATTCAGTATACTCTTGTTATATGGATTCTCTGGGGTGTTGGTTTTCATCCCTGCTGCTTTAAATTGTGTCCACATGCTGGAGCAGTGTTTGAAACAGTTGGCTCTAAAACAAAGTGATTATTATTTTCCTTCACACAGTTACCTTTTGTTAAACTCTGTTAGTAACTCTGCTAAAGCTTAATTATTGAAGTCACACTGGATCCCGAAAGTGTTCATGTCCTTTTTATGGCTCTTACAGTCTGACAGATTCCATGGAAACAAATGGTGAAATGGGAAATCTTTCAATTGCAGTAGCAGATGTGTTCAGAATTATACAAGGAATAGCCATTTGAGGACCGCGGTTAAATTTAAACAAAAGAAGCATTTTTTTTACCCTACTGAAAAATAAAACACAATAAAAACAGAAAAATATTAATATATGTTTTAACAGGCCATGGCAGGAAAAGCACAATTGCTATTGATTTGATTACTTACAGCTAAATTCCAGGGCAGCATGGTGGTGTGGTGGTTAGCACCTTTCCTTCTCAGCAAGAGTTCAAAACCCCTATCTGTGAGGTTTCCATGGTTTCCCTGTGCCTGCATGGGTTTTCTCTGGGTACCAAAGATATGCATGTCAGGTTTACGGGTAATTCCTGTGATAGACTGGTGATCTGTCCTGGTTGCACACCACTACTGGCCCTATAACAGCTGGGATAGGTTCCAGCCCCACTGCAACCCTGAATTCGAAATGGATTGCTGCAACAGAAGAAAATGGACTGATGGATTGATAAATTCTGGGTATTGTTACCTAGGTAATCTAGGTAATCTACATGCTGCCTTAGTACTTTGACATGTTGTTAATACTGATTATGGATGATACATTAGTTAACATCATTATTAATGTCTAAATTACCAAAACATTTATGTAAATTATCTGTAATCAGTGGCTTATCCATGTCACCATGTGTGTGTATAGGGACATTGAGAACCACTCCAACTTGTGTAATCCAATAGTCATATGCTGCCAAGTGTGCCTTCGTTGAGAGAGAGAGAGAGAGAGAGAGAGAGAGAGAGAGAGAGAGAGAGTAAAATATCATGCCTTCCTTCTTTATTCATACAGGGGTTGGACAATGAAACTGAAACACCTGGTTTTAGACCACAATAATTTATTAGTATGGTGTAGAGCAGTCAGAGGGATTTTAAGCCATTCTTCTTGCAGGATAGTGGCCAGGTCACGACGTGATGCTGGTGGAGGAAAACGTTTCCTGACTCGCTCCTCCAAAACTCCCCAAAGTGGCTCAATAATATTTACATCTGGTGACTGTGCAGGCCATGGGAGATGCTGAACTTCACTTTTATGTTCATCAAACCAATCTTTCACCAGTCTTGCTGTGTGTATTGGTGCATTGTTATCCTGATACATGGCACCACCTTCAGGATACAATGTTTGAACCATTGGATGCACATGGTCCTCCAGAATGGTTCGGTAGTCCTTGGCAGTGACGCGCCCATCTAGCACAAGTATTGGGCCAAGGGAATGCCATGATATGGCAGCCCAGACCATCAATGATCCACCCCCATGCTTCACTCTGGGCATGCAACAGTCTGGGTGGTACGCTTCTTTGGGGCTTCTCCACACCGTAATCTCCCGGATGTGGGGAAAACAGTAAAGGTGGACTCATCAGAGAACAATACATGTTTCACATTGTCCACACACATAATGTTGTGTGCATTGCAATATTTTGACCAAAACTGTGCTCTTACCCTGCTAATTGAACCTTCACACTCTGCTCTTACTGATGCAATGTGCAATTAATGAAGATTGGCCACCAGGCTGGTCCAATTTAACCATGAAACCTCCACACTAAAATGACAGGTGTTTCAGTTTCATTGTCCAACCCCTGTATTTCACATGTTACTACAACACATTTAGGCTTGCGATGCCTTAAGGCGGTGAAAACAGAAAAATATAATAAAACAAAGCAAAACAAAAAAACAGCTACTAAGTGTAGGCCTGTGTGAATAAAAAGGTTTTGAGGCTGTTTTTAAATGTATGCACAGTTGTAATTGATCTCAGGTCAGCAGGCAGCTTGTTCCAAAGAACAAGATCACAATAACTTAAACGCACCTTCAGCACGCTTAGATCTAATTCTAGGAACATTTAAAAGACCTACACCTGATGACCTGAGAGGTCTGTAGACAGTGAGCAAGTCAGATGTTCTGTTAGGCCAGACCATTGAGAGCTTTGTGAACTAATAAAAGTATTTCATAGGTAATTCTATATTGCACTGGGAGCCAATGAACTGATCTCAGTACTGGGGTGACATGATCAAATTTTTGCATATCTGTAAGGACTCTGGCTGTTGCATTTTGAATGAGCTGAAGTCATCCTACTAATGATTTGGATAATCTGGCAAATGGAGCATTACAAAAATCTAACCTGCTTGATATGAAAGCAAGGACCAGTTTCTCAGAGTCTGTTTGAGACAGAAATGTTCTAACCTTAGATATGTCTTTTTAAGTGATTAAAAGCAGTTCTTTTAACCTCATTGATGTGACACTCAAAACTGAGATCACGTCCAGAATGATACTAATATTCCTGACTTGCTCACTGTGTTTCAGAGACAGAGATGATAAAAAGGAACACATTTTGGACCAACAGTCAACAAATATTTCTGTCTTCTCTGTTCTATTCTAAAACGTTAAAATTTAGATAGATAGATAGATCTAGAGTTGTGGTTGATAAGCGCATCAACACGGTAGCAAATATCTTTACTAGCAGTGTGGATAAAAACAATGAGATGTGATGAGATGAGACACTAATGTGGGTGGGGAAATATGTTACTGATTTGAGAACTCTGTTAAGATTGGTGAGAATGGCTTATCTGCTGTGAGAACTGCACCAAAGTGATCGAGAAAAAATGTAAGAGATGACAGATGGCATTGAGCCAGATGTGGTGAAGGTGCAGAGAAGCACAGAGTGTTGCACTCTTTTCCATGAAGTGTATAAATGTTATTACATAACTAGTGTGAGAAATGGGCTTAAAGCACATGGCGTGGCCTTGGGCACACCGGGGACTGCAAAAGTAACCCTGTAATGTGATAAATCCAAAAATGAAAATGTATGAAGTTGATGTGAAAGTTCTGGATGAGTAATCAAATCTATTATCTTTCCTTGACCTCATTGTGGGATTTTTTGCTGGGGGCTTGGAGGTCTTTGTTATTTTGAAAAACCTCAAGGAAAACAACAACAAAAGAAATATGTTCATATTATTGGATTCCAATTAAAGGGGACATATAGCGCAAAATCCACTTTTTTAGCCCTTAAATAAATTTTTAGTGTACTTTGAATTTAGTGTACTTTTTGAGTGCAGAAAATTTAAATTTATTCTCTCTCTGTACTGCATAGATATTTTTATATTCTTTCTGGGTCATATTTTTCAGTCTGTTCATTTTTATTTAGTCCCTATTATGTTTTCATGTCTATTACGTCACAGTATTTGCTGTGGAACTACTATAAAAGGTCATGAACTTCTGTCTAACCAATTTTGTGTCAGCATTATTTTTGGTGGCCCACCTTGGACCGGGATGTATGAGAGTATGTCGCAGCCTGTTCAGTTTGTGCCAGAAATAAGACAGGGAACCAACCTCCCTCTGGGTTTTTGCAGCCCCTCACAGTTCCTCACAGACCCTGGTCACACATTGCCTTAGACTTCGTGACAGGCTTACCCCCCTTTAGTGGCAAAACCATAATACTGACTGTAGTGGATCGCTTCTCCAAAGCCGCTCATTTCATTGCTCTCCCAAAACTACCCACCGCCACTGAAACCACCGACCTCCTCATAGAACACGTGTTTCGCCTCCACGGCATTCCCACAGAAATCGTGTCCGACCGCGGTCCACAGTTCATCTCCCGAGTCTGGAGGTCTTTTTGTTCAGCATTAGGGGCCAAGGTCTGTTTGAGTTCTGGGTTCCACCCCCAAACAAATGGCCAAACAGAGAGACTCAACCAAGAATTGGAAGCCGCTCTCCGCTGCACTGCTTCGAGCAATCCCTCGTCCTGGAGTGTGCAGTTACCCTGGATCGAATATGCCCACAACTGCCACACCTCATCAGCCACTAACCTTTCACCCTTTGAGATCTCCTTAGGCTACCAACCTCCGTTATTTCCAGAACTGGAATGGGACTTGGAGGTTCCCTCAGTCCTGCATCGCCTCCAATGGACTCGGCAGGTTTGGGCACGCACCAGACATGTTCTCCTGCACAACCAGGACCGGACCAGTCGGTGCGCAGACCGCAGGAGAACCCCCGCACCCCGCTACACCCGAGGACAGAGAGTCTGGCTCTCTGCGGTCGCTGTCCCGGAAACTGGCGCCCCGGTACATCAGCCAATATGAGATCGAGTCAGTTCTCAGCCCGGTGGCGGTCCGATTGAGGCTGCCTGCTTCTCTTCGGATTCATCCTGTCTTTCATGTTTCTCAGGTGAAGCCTGTTTGTGCTAGCCCGCTGTGCCCTCCGGCCGTTCCCCCGCCTCCCCCCGGCTGGTGGACGGTGGTCTGGTGTATTCAGTCTGCCGGCTGGTGGATGCTCGTCGTCGTGGCCAGGGTTGGCAGTATTTGGTGGACTGGGATGGGTGCGGCCCGGAGGAGCGGGCCTGGGTTCCTCGGTCCTTCATCCTGTACTCAACTGGCGGGCGCACCGGATGCTCATCCATCGGGGATTACCTCTGCTCTTAAGACCAGCTGAATCCCCCAGTCTTCGCCGGAGTGTTGTTAAAACCACCTGGTAACGATCTTGGAGCCTGCCCTTGTTTGTTCCGAGCTGAGTCCACTGTTTCTTACCTCTTACCACCTGCCTCGCCTGTTTCAGGTCCCAGACGGCGTTTCGCGATCTTCCAGCCTCCCAGCCTGCCTGCCCTCCCGGACCACCTGTTCCGCATCACCTGCCCCCCCACCTACTGGGACAGTTCTTGCCAACATCTCCGTAAGCCAGTTCCACTCATCTCTTCCTCCTAGCCTTGTTAAGAGCCAGTCTCTCTATCGACTCCGCTAACCGCTGTCCCCCTCTCCGTAGATCACTCACCCGTGATTCCTGTGCTGCGGACGCGGCCTCTGACACGCCTGACACTCACCCCTGTAGAGACCACGCTGGCCCGTCACTGCTTCCCTCAATGTTCCCCTCTTATTTGTTTGTTTCGGTTAGGTATTTTGGGTTATGTTTCTCCCAGGCTTCATGAGTGTATTTTCGCCTAGGTTGAGATTTGGGATTTTTGTGTTTTGGTTCTGTTCACTTGTGCCTCCCCAATAAAGCCGTTTGAGTTAGTTCTGCCTCTCGCGTTCTGCATTTGGGTCCACCCCTTCCCAGCACACAGCCCCCCAATCGTGACATTTTGTGAATCCAGAATTTAGTTTCTCACAGCGATTTTGTAGTCCAAGTTCAGTTATGATGAAGTTGCAAGTGTTTAGTTGTTGGGTGCATTAACCCACACGATTTCCGTACCCCCCCCCCCACATCAGAGCCTCTTTGATGTACCTGTTTCTCTGCTGGTAGATAATTGTATCGCTGCTATCAAACTACAAAAATGGCCGAAAAAGTGGAAGTGGAACACTCTGCAACCTGTACGGGGGGGCGGGGCATGAAATGTCTCATTCACATTTTTTTTTTTAAAACATGTCCTGTCCGGCTGTGTGGCACTCAGAATTATCGTCTGAATGACAAGGTATGGTCCAACAGATTTACTTTCACGAGCGGAGCATTACAGCTTTCACCATGATGTTCCCCTTGTTATAGATGTGAAGCTTTATTAGAAATTGCTTTGGGTTTATGTCAAATGTAATGGACACAAAGATGAGAGAAAAAAAGGGAAAGGGGAAAAGAGAGAGATGGAAGAAAGGTTTTAAAGAAAAAAGGAGATAGAAGTAGAGGAGGGAAAAAAAGCACAGAGATAAAGCAAGTCACTGCCCTTGAAGTCTGCCATGAGACCTGCGGAAAGAGAAAACAAAACATAATAGAATCCACAACAAACAGCATATGCAGTATATAATAACAGTTATACCTTCAATGAACAGTACACCGTACAAGGTAATGAAACAGAATACAAGAGGTTGTATCAACTGAGATTGTATCTGACAAACACCTGACTCTAGACACCTGTGCGTGTGTATGTGTGTGTGTGTGTGTGCTTGTGTCTATAAGGTTTTGTCACGGCAGACCGCAGCGCTGGCAAAAAACAGAACCAAGCAGGGAGATGCCAGAACCAGCTAGACTGGGTTTGGCTAACACACACACAGCTGCGGGGGAACGACTACCAAACAATGACGTGACAACAGGCAAGGAACTCACAAGACTAAAATACACACGAGGGCTAATGACAAGGGAGGAAACAGGTGGGAACACAGATGATGTCAATCAGGGGGAAGCAAAACTAAACACAAGGCATAAGGAACACAGGACTATCAAAATAAAACAGGAAGAGACAGGACCAGGAACATGACAGGGGGAAACACCAGGGACCAGAGAAACATAGGAAAACAAAAGAACACAAAACACTGGGCCACCGGCCCAGGACCATGACAGGTTTCTCCCTAAGAATATTTGATAGTAAGTGTGGGGGCCCACAGATCCACCCCCCAGGACATGCGGATCAGGAGCTCCCCGCAGGGACAACCAGACCCCCCCAAGAGGGCAGCAGAGGCAAGCCCCGGCAGCCACGATGCAGAAGCCCCCAGGGGCCACAGCGACGAGTCCACAGGCCCAGCTGGCAACCCGCTACGCCGGAGCAGATCCGGCCATGGACAAAAAGACTGGAGCCCCGAGCCACTTTGAACAGGCATACAAGACCAAATAGCATGCATATAGTTTTCAGTATGATTACCTTAACAGTGGGTGCATATATTTGTGTCTCTGAGGCCCATTTGGAACATTCTGTGTCCTGTATAATGTGTTCTATGGAGAGTTTTGTATTGTTTAAGTTGTAAATCTGGACTTTTAGTCATTTTGAAAGTGTTTAAACATATCTGTGTCCAGAAGTTTTCATCTGGGTTGAAGGAAAGATCTCGCTCCCATTTTGAAGTTGGGAGGGATACTGAATCATTAATTTTTAATAATAACATATATTTTTGATAACAATTTGGGGGTATAAAGATTTAGAAAATCTGTTACCAATACTGGGATGTCTAATTTTAGATTATATAAATTAAACCTTGCCTGTATGATGGACCTCAATTGCTGATGTTCAAGAAATTTGCTGTTGCTAATTTCATATTTTGAAATAAGTTCTTCAAATGAGATAAAGGTCCCATCGTGAATAACATGTACTAAGTTCCTTTCTCGTGCCATGCTGAAATATTCAGTACTGTCTTTTTCTGACATATATCTGGATTGTTCCAAATGGGTGTCAGTTTACATGGAATAAGTGAAGACTTGGTTATCTTTAAAAATTCCCACCAGGCTCTCAGGGTGGTGTTTATGTTAAGGCTTTTAAAGCAGTTATAATGTTTAATACTGGAGCTAATGAAAGGTAAATCAGACATTTTCACTTTTCCCACAGAGTGTTTGTTCCAGATCCAACCATGGGCTGTCTAAAGGGCCTGATTTAATCCATCTTGAAATATACTGTAATCTATTGGCTAAGAAATATGTAAAATTTGGGAGTTCTAGACCACCATTGCATTTTAGCATTTGTAAAGTCTTCAAACTTATTCGTGATGTTTTATTCCTCCATAAAAATTTTGAAATGTGTGAGTCTAATGACTTAAACCAGGCAACGGAAGGTTTGTTCGGGATAAGTGAAAACAGATAATTGATTTTAGGCAGAATCATCATTTTTACTGTGGCAACTCTCCCCATGAGAGATATAGGTAGAGAGTTCCAATGTGTGAGATCATCCCCTATTGTTTTTAGTAAAGGAATATGATTCAGCCGCACCAAGTCTGACAGCATGGCAGAAAAATTTAAACCTAAATATCTAATGTTTCCTGACTGTAGTGACGTGGTTGTGGTGTTCTGAAAATTACAATTTAGAGGCAAAACTGTTGATTTAATCCAGCTGATTGAGTAATCTGATATAGATGAGAACTTAATCTATAAGTGTGACTGTCTTCAGAAGAGAGGTTTGTGAATTCCCAAGGAAGAGTAATACATCATCAGCATAAAGGCTTATCTTATGGTCTGATACTTTTAGTTTGAATTCCTTTAATATTTGCATTTTGTCTAATTGCTGCTGCCAGTGGCTCAATGAAAATGACAAAAAGTGAAGGAGAGAGTGGGCAGCCCTGCCTGGTGCCCCTTTGTAGTTTAAAGCTTTGGGAAATGAAATCACTTGTCCTAACGCGTGCATTTGGAGAGCTGTATAGTGTTCTAATCCAGTTTATGAATGATGAACCAAATCCAAATTTGTGTAGAACCGCTAACAGAAATTTCCAATTTACCCGGTCAAATGCTTTCTCTGTATATAAAGAGATAATTGTGGTTTCTAATTTGTTAGTGGAACAATAATCTATTACATTTATTAGTCTGCGTGTATTATTGGCTGAGTGCCGACCCTTGATAAATCCTGTTTGGTCTTGATGTATAATAGATGGAGTGATTTTTTCTAATCTTCTGGCAAGGACTTTACAAATTATTTTAAGATCTACATTAATGAGAGAGATTGGGCGGTAGCTGGATGGGAGTGTGGGATCTTTGCTTGGTTTAAGAAGCAGGCTAATGTTAGCAGAGTTCTTGTTTGAGAGGGACTCATGTAATTGTTCTGCATTTGAGTCACCATTCTGAGAAACGTGTGTTCTAACACAGACCAAAATTCTTTATAAAACTCTGCTGGAAAACCATCTGGGCCTGGGGTTTTATTATTTGGGAGATGATGTATTACTTCATAAAATTCAGATGATGAAAGAGGCAAATCGAGAGTCGCAGCCTGTTCATCATTTAGTTTGGGTAGATTTATATTATTAAGATATTCTTCAATTTTAGCATCAGATGGATTAATTTGTGATGAGTATAATGCTTCATAAAAGTCTTTAAAAGAGTTATTTATTTGTTGTGGTTCATGAGCAATGTTACCAGTTGAGTCTTTAATAAAATAAATAGCTGTTTTTGCTTTATTTATTTTTAACTGGTTAGCCAGAAATTTTCCAGATTTATTCCCATGTTCAAAGTTTTCTAAATGTAGCCTCTGCAGCATAAATTGAGTCTTCCTATCAGTTATTTCATTTAATTCCAGTTTTAGTTTCCTTAGGTTATTAATTGCATGTTCTTGTGGTGAGGCAGCATAGGCAGTTTCTAAAGATTTAATTTTCTGTTCTAATTCTAACACAAGTGCTTTTTCTTTATTTTTCTTATGCGAGCAGTAAGATATTATTTTACCTCGTCATTACTGCCTTTCCTGCTTCCCACAGAACACATGGTGATATTCCAGATAGATCATTATGTTCTAAATATGTTGCCCACTCCTTTTTGAAATAATTAATGAAATCTTGTTCTTTAAGTAATGATGTATTAAATCTCCAGTTTCTGATTGGTGGTGTGACTCTTTTCTGTGTCAGGAGAGAGACACCGGTGCATGATCACTGATGGTGATAGGGTGAATCTTAGTATCTGTGATGTCCATCATCATGGAGCTGCTAATTAGAAAGTGATCTAAACGGGAGTGACAGTGATGTACTGATGAAAAATAACTATAATCTCTCAGAGTGGGGTGATGTGAACGCCAAGCATCAGCAAAGACCAAAATCCTTCATGTACTGTTTAAGAATGTCTGCAGACTGCCAGTTCCTCTGACTCACTGCTGTACTGAGCCTGTCAATATCTGGATTAAGTACCAGGTTGAAGTCTCCTCCTATTATAAGTGTGGAGTCAGAGTGATCAGAGAGTGAAGTGAAGAAGGTGTGAAAGAAGGAGGGGTCATCAACATTTGGTCCATATATGCTAGCAATGCATAAATCTATATTCTGAATAGATAAATTAAGTATTATAAATCTGCCTTCTGGATCTATTGTGGTGTTTGTAATTTTAAAGTTTATCTTCCTGTTAATCAATATCGCTACACCTCTTTGTTTGGAGTTGTAGCAGGCTGAGTACGTGTGAGGGAACTGTGAAGAGGAGAGGGTATGCCCAGATGTTTTGGACATATGTGTCTCCTGTAGAAGCACAACATCTGCTTTTAAGTCATTTAACCGATTAAAATTTTTTAGCCTCGTTTCCCTTGAACCAGCTCCGTGTACATTCCATGAGACAAACCTCAGTGTGCTCATGTTTAAACTAGCTGGTGGAGTGTTGTGTGCTCCCTAAAGGTGTGTGTGTGTGTGTGCCTGCATGTGTGTGGATGTGCTAAATGGTGGTCTGTGTGTGTGTATGCACTGCATGTTAGTCTGTGTGCGTCTGTGCTGTATGTTAGTATGGTGGACTACAACACTGAAAGCGAAATAAACATAGTGCTGAGTGCTAAAGAAAGAAAAGACGTGAGAAAGAGGGATCTAAGTGAAATAAAACGGTGCAAACACCAAAACAACATTTTTAAAACTAGAACGGGAAGAAGGGAAGGAAAGAAAGAAAGAAAAAAAAAAACAACACAAAAATCACGGCACTATACTGATTTTACCGGCATTAACGATCATCTTTAGACAAACGTGTATACATTCAAACACAGAAAAGAAAAGAAGAGTCAGAAAAGGCATCGGTGTGGACACAGATCACCTGTTAGATCAGTAGAGCCATGGCGTGGTATTCTGGTCTCGGTAAAGCTGTCCGTTAACATACAGTTTATCCACAGCGATGACAGCGCGGGAGCCTTCTTGCATGAACTTTTTCCGTATGGGGAACAGGACCTTGCGTCGCTCCAGGATCTCTTTCGGAAACTGGTCATTTACGCTGAAGTCGGTTCCTCTCAGCTCCCGGCCGCGGCTCTTCACCAGCTCTTTTTCTTTATAATGTTCAAACTTGGCCACGATCGGGCTGGGTCTGCGTCCGTCGGGTCGCTTACCTCCCAGGCGGTGGACTCTATGAAAGGCGATGGTCTTCACGGTGTCCTCCGGGAGCTTCAGGTGGGTCTGCAAAGAAAGATTTTACAGTTAATTCTGGGTCTTCTTCTGCTTTTTCCGGTATACCTGAGAATATGAGGTTATCCCTCATGCTTCGGGCCTGGAGCTCTATAACGGTATCTTTAATCATTTTATTTTCTTTAGTGAGCCGGTTCATTCCCTCAGTGAGGGACTTCACCGACTCCTTAAGCACAGCATTTTCAGCAGCAAGTGTTTCCACCTGCTGCTGGCTAAACTCCACGGACTCCCGCAAGGCCTGAAACTCCTTGTGGAGGATTTCAACCAGAGCCAGGCGGGCGTCGAAACTAGTCAGCTTGCTATTAATGGACTCTAGAATGTCCATCATAGTGCTGGTTTGTGGAGAGGTCGCTTCTGGGGAATCTTCAGGGCGACTTCTTTTAGTTGATGGAACTCCTTTGCTGCTGGAGGGAGTTAGCGTCCTGTCCGGTTTGCCCGTGACGATCCACTTGAAACACTCGTCGATGTACCCCTGCAAGCCGTCCAGATCCTCTTTGTCGTGCTCCAGAGTGCTAAAGTCAGAGAGAGAGAGAGAGAGAAATGATTAGAATTTTTAATTGCCTAAGACACTGTCTAACAAGAAATTGGCGGAGAAAACTAATCAATAAAGGTGTAGCAGTCAGTGACGGGCCGCCATGTTGGATACTGCCGAGATCTTGCGTTACAGCATAGCGCCCTCCCCCCCACTCTCTCAACAGCGTTGATCAAGAAACCTTTACGCAAGAAACCATTTAACAAACAACTGCATCTTTTAAAGGAAAAATGCATATTGTCTCCTGAATCCATAAGGAATTGTAAGCACTTCAGACAGCAATTCATCCACAACATAATGGCACCTATCAATTTTGACTGAATGCCAGAAGAAAAGAAAGAAAAAAAGAAAGAATTGTGGAGTGTGTGTGTGAAAATGGGTGAATAGTATGGAGCTGGATATGTTGAATGGAACAAATCAAAGAAAGACATCTGCCTTTTTGAGCAAGGTTTTTAAGGAAAAACAGGCAAGCACACCACAAAAGGAGAGTAGTTTTTTTTAATGTTACTGGGTCACTATCATGGCAAGAGAATTTTATTTTTGCCAGGCAATATAATTAGAATGAATGGAAAAATCACATTATTTTTAGATATAAAGCATTGTTTGGTTCCTGTATAGAGAGCGTGCTCCTCTCAGCTCTTGTTTTCCTATAATAAGACAAAGAAAAAATCAGAAGAGGTCAAGCATAAAGCATAAAGGGAAGCACAAGGGACCTATCAATGGTCTGACTCATAACAGAAATATGATTTAATAAAACACACAAAATCAAGTCCTATATGGTGTATCGGGGAAGCTGTTTTAAATTTTACTTCTGCATGATCTGCATGAATTTTACTGGACAATAATATAACACAGTGCATGTTTTGGCTGTCTTGTTATACATCCTCCCATCCTGTGGCAGTATAGTAATACTGAAGGCACCTCAGGCTGGAGTTGGCAAATCTCTGAAAACAACATCTTTAGAGTGTTCCCCAGCTGTGAACTCATAATGAGCAAGCTTTCTCCCTCCAGATTTTTATTTAGTCATGAGGAGGTGAAAATTGGGGGAAAATGTGAGATACAGCCTCACAAGCCTTCATTTTCCTAAACCCTCATTAGTGCACATGGATGACATTATGACCGGAGAAATAAAAAGCAATATGGAAACAGTGGAAAATAATAAATATGTGCTTTGTTAACTGTGCTGTGGTGTGACACCATTGTATAGGTGAAAGTACTAACATCTGCAAAACCTTGAGTCAGTCTGATGAAAGAGATTCATAAACTGTGCAACTTGTGAGTATAAAAAGAGGCAGTGCTGCACATGAGCATGCTACTAAACCCCAGTTCTGGTAAAGAGAGAAGCAGCCAACAACCAAAGGACTAAAATAGTTTACTTTCCATGGATCTGCCTATCTTTGTAAGTATATCCACCTGCGGTTTAGCTGATAAGCCGAGCTGTACTCACAATAAAATCTCTATATTTTCTACTTGCAGTGCTTATCAGTGGTGAAAGTCTATTTTTGCCTCATGGTAGGATATTATGAGACAATTTACTCAGAATCAGACATAACCAAAATGGAAACAGTGAGGCCAACACACTGTAAAATTAATCACAGCAATCTGCCACATGATGTGATGACAGCACATGTAGGCAGACAGGCAGATTAGAAGAAAAGTGTCTATTGTTAGAACCCGTTCATTATGTTTTACAGACCTTAAGAATCCTGATTTCCACCTAAAATGTTCTCATATACAGCTTTTGAACATTTCCCATGTATGGGAAAAATTACATATATTTATGTTCCTGTTTTAACAGTGTGCAGTTCATTGATTTATTTTACTGCTGATTGCTCTCATGTTTATGCAGATTTTTGAAAATGTAAAGTAAAACTCTCGACATGTATTTATAATGTAGTTGATTTGCCACCAGTAGGTGGTAAAGATTTTTTTTTTATCAGAACAGAAGGAACAAATAAAGTCCACAGTGATATGGCCTACTATTTAACATTCAAAAAGTTAGCAATTACAGATCACTATAATTCTTTCTTTCTTTCTTTCTTTCTTTCTTTCTTTCTTTCTTTCTTTCTTTCTTTCTTTCTTTCTTTCTTTTAATAAGCCCCATTGATTTTTTTCTTTTCTGTCAGAGGTAGAAACACAAAACCTGATAAATATTCATTTCCAGCTAAGAACCACTTATTTAAATCAAGCTTGAAAGGCATCAAGCATCACTTGCTGCAATTTTTAAGATTTCTGTAACATGCTATTTTTCCTCCAAAAGTCAGTAGTGGAACTACAAATTCAAAAAAATTATGCACTTAATTTAAGAATGAAGTAGGAATTAATAAATTATTTATAAATTGGTTAAATAGAATTAATGAAAAAAACCTTTCCAATATGTATAAAGGCTGTATTCTGATGGCATTTCTTCCTTTTTGAATATCTCATAAAGGATGTAAATGATGGCACCCACTGGTCAATGATTTCCTGCTCTGAAACCTTCTAAGACCAAATCTGATGAGTAAGGTTTGGTTGTGACTGAGAGCCTGAAGGACACCCCATGCTCACCCCACCCCAGTAGCAACATTTTTTTTTTCAAAAACTCAAACAAAATAATGAGTTTTATCTGCAAACTCAGCTTATATGGCTTGTTTGACTTGAGTTTTCCAGTGATTGCAGCTAAATTAGATTTATTTCTCAAATTAGTTCTTTTGGATAGATTATCCACTGCTTTTTCCAAGTGATCAGATTAAATTAGTGTCTTCATGCATCACCAATCTATTTCTCAGCTACAGAGGTTAAGCTGCTTTGTAAAGGAGTTTTCCTTCCAGTTCTTGCCTGTGCTGAAGCCACCACCCAACAGTGAAAACAGATCCTTTATTTCAGTTTCTGCTGCTGTCCTCCACATCATTCTCTAAATATGTTCTTCACAATTATTATGTTGTCTGTTTTCTATGTTTTGTTGCCGTTGAAAACAAAACTTACTTGGGGCTTAACAGAACCTTAGTTACTTTGCTCCATTCACTCGTATAATATGAGTAGTTTCCTATACATATAAAACTATGTGACAACCATGATTTTGTTATTCATTTTCAGGTAGGACTGTTCATTTAAGTCCCTCAAGTTCATTCTTTTTTGAGAATGATCCATGGCTTACTTACAGCGCCACTTCTTTTTCCGTAAAAGACTGACAGTGGCCAACTGCAACACACGAGATACGTGAATAAAAATAAACTTGTCTGCATTTTAAAAGACTAAAAATATTTAGAAAAAAGCATCTGTTTCCTCTTCTGTGTGTATGCGTGCAGTTGTGTGTTTGTATGCGTGCGAAAACTCAATTAACAGTTCCATTTTTGACAGTAATTGGTTAGGCTAAGTACACATGCTACACACCATGCTTTTAATTCTCCTCATTAAAATCCTTTTCAATGGTGCGGGTGTTTCATATCATTCTTATCTGTTTCAGCAACCACTAGACAATAATTATGATTCGGTTTTGTTTGTTCAAACTTTTTGTCTGTTTAATTGTCTACAAATCATATTATGTGGGAGTTGAATTTATTGTCTCATGTGCTGACTATTGAAAAAGAGAGCTGGGGATACAATAGACATAATATTGCCCGGTGGACAAACAGTTCACATCAGTTCTTATACTACTCACAGTGGACATGTTGTTCTATCATTGTCTGCTTGTTTAAAGTATGAATCATGGTTTCCATCTTGTCAGCTTGGCTGGTTTGAGCAATGCAAAAACCGTTCTGAATGAAAATCATCATAATTTCATTTCAAGTTATTCCCATCAACCCCTGCTTTAATTTTCTGCCTGTAACTTATCATTGCATCACACAAGACTGCAGGAAATGAGAGTTAGTCATAGACTGTGGTTTTATTTGTATAAATAAACAAGATAGCAACAAAAACAGCAAACAGGAAAATTACAATTTATGTTTTTACGGGGAAAAACTGATTTATCAAACTGCTCTAGCTCTTTTCTTACTTCATCAGTCCCACAATCATGTTGCATTCATTGACTTCTCATTTGCACAACATATTATTGCAACTTTTTTACACAAACCATTTAAATACAGTTTTTTTTTATAAAGTTGGATGCGTTTGCATCAAACTGAAAGTATGCTGTTAAGTTTAAGTTTGGTTGCGTGCATGCATCTGTATATATGTACGTATGTATGTATGTATATGAGTGTATGTATGTATATGTGCTGTTCTAGGTTCGAGTGTTTTTATTTTATGCCCATCTTGTAGGCACACAAAATTTCATATGATTGTGATCTTATGTTCCCTTTTTTCTTTTTTGGTTGTTTAAGTTTAAAAAAGTTTAAGTTTGGTTGGTCATTAAATAATATATCACATTTATGAAATGAAGCTTAGTCCCATCTCTAAACTAAGATGAACAGCACATCTGCTTACCAGCTTGGTTCTGATGAAAGATGGTTGCCGGCTGATCTCTATTTTTGTTTTTCTTTTGAGCAGCAGTCTATCACAGTCCAGTATGATTTGATGCAATAGATAATTCAGGCCACTGAGACATTTCAAGCACTTAATGCCAAAACAATTTACCAAAGTGATGAAAGACTCATGTTATTCATTCTGTCCTGCCAAACCACATAACCAGCATCATGTCTCAAGAGATTTGATCATTAATACTGTCTCAGTTTGGCACAAGTATGCAGACATTTTTTTCTTACATTTCAGTCACAACTTTAATTTAACGTAGTGTCTAAATCAAGTAATGCTTGATGATGGAATTAATGTGAATATTTATAGTGAACTTATGGTATAATATTGTAACCTCACCTGACACTTTATTAGGCACACCTTGTTAGTACAAGGTTAGACCCCCTTTTGCCTTCAGTACCTTACTTTCTCATGGCATAGACTTAACAAGGTGCTGGAAACATTCCTCAAAGATTTTAGCCCATATTGACATGACAGCATCACACAGTTGCTGCAGATTTTCTGGCTGCACATTGATGATGGATGATGAAGGTGCTCTATTGGATTGAGATCTGATGACTGTGGAGACCATCTGAGTACAATGAACTCATTGTCATGTTCAAGAAACCAGTTTGAGATGATTTGAGCTTTGTGATGTGGCGTGTTATCCAGCTGGAAGCAGCCATCTGAAGATGAGTGCACTGCAATCATAAAGTGCTGAATGTGGTCAGCAGCAGTTCTCAGGTAGGTTGTGGTGTTTAAATTATTCTCAGTTGGTACTAGGGACCCAAAGTGTGTCAAGAAAAATCTGTTTTAGAATTTGGATATTTTCTCTTTTTCAGACCATTCTCTGTAAATCCCAGAGGTGGTTGTGTGGGAAAATCCCAGTCAGTAGTTTCTAAAATAATACTACATATACAAATACTACATTGCTTATTTGTGACTAATGATAGCAGAGCCCTGTCCTGTAACTCTTAAAATAAAAGGTTCATTTGGAAAATGCATACACATGAACGTGACTGCCAAATTATTATTTGGAAGACATTTAAGTGAACTTTTGCCCGATTGTTTCCAATACACCATTTGTGTACATATAATATGCAAATAGCAATGATTCCCCATCGTTTGTATGTAGTGCTTTGATCAGACACCTTGCCCTGATCTAATTTTATGAATCCAATCAAAGCAAAAGCCTTCTTTGATTTATGAAACTGTCTTGAGTTAATTTGCAACCCTTCCATCAAAAAGAAACTCACAGGATATTTTTAGTTACTGATGTCATGTATTTCACTGAGTTTCTTCCCAACACAGTGGTGGTCATTCCATAAACTAAACAAATATAGTCAGTTTTTTCAGTTCTGCCGCTTTAGATCTGAACAAACAATTTTTGACACTAAACATCACCCGACACCCTTCAGCTAATCAGAGCTGCACTGGAAGGAAAAATGTAAATATGGCAATCTTTTTTCTGTTCTTCTTTCAAGAGAAATGTCAAAGTGTGTCTTTATCTGTTTAATTTTTAAATTTTGCGTGTACATTTACTTTTTTGTCTGAAATAAAAGAATATATGTACTTTTTAATTAAGTAACAAATCACTTCTGCAGCAGTCTACTCAGCATGCAGCGGTTTGTTTTAAAAGCTGCTAAGTTTGTACAAACCTTTAACCCTAATATTTTGATACTGATCTTTCAGACAGCACTAAACAACATGACCAGAATTTTAGTTAAGATTATTCAAATGACACCATCCTGCATTCTGCTGAATCCACAGTTTACATTATTTGATGTGTTTGGAGAAACAGAGAAATATAGGGAAATTCTGTAACATTTATGCATTCACAGACTTTACATATTTACATACTGATTGGGCCAAACAATTCATGAGGACTGCCACTGTAAGTTATTCAGCTTTGGTGCTTCAAATCTCATTACTCTTGTGAAATGCATGGCTATGTCCATGAGATTAACCCTTTGGATATCACAGCTATTTAATAAAAGTGTCATATGATAAATATCGATCCAATAAATATGGCACTGAAATCATGGATCCCCCAAATTAATTTGATTAAAATCATAATTAGGATTGCCCTGAGGACTATGAATGAACCCAACAAGACATTGTCGGCCAATAAGATGATGATTAAATTCTCTAATGGTTCAGTCCCAATAGAGTAAAAATAAGTTGGAAACCTCTTTGCAACTAGCAAAAAAATTGATAGTTTTCCTGTGAATTTTTTCACATTTGGCATGTGATTGCAAGTAGTTATGGCAACCAACTCATAACCCAGAGGTTGAGCGCGTGATAGTCTTAACCACTAGCCCACCACTTTTGATCACTTTATAGTCAATTATTTGAAGAGCCTGTCTTTGAACAATCGCTTTCTGACTTGGACTGACTGCATGCAAACACTCTCAGACAGATTGGCAACGGTTTGCAAATACTTGCTGTCTAATTTATACACACAGATTGTCAACACTTGAAATCAGGTGAGCGCAGTGAGTGCAAGTCATCTGCCTTGTGTCGCTTTGCAATATGGGACTCAACTGGTTGCCAACTGGTTGTATTCTGGCTATGTAAAATGTAAATTTCTGCAGGTAAATTGCCATCCTGCAGCAACTACATCACTATTTGCGGAGGAATTTCAAATCCACGAGGATCTATCCAGACTCTGAAAGTATTTAAAGGGAATTCCAGTTTAATGTGAATTTCTGTGTATGCAAACAAAAACAGATTTGCAATGCAGTCGCAATAGATTTGCATTTTCACAATTTAACACAATTTAACAATCAACCACTGTATTATCACAGTATGGTTGTAGTTGTATGAAATTGCCATTTTGACCCCGTTTGATCACAAACTGATAGCAGACTGATGCCAAAGCCACCAGAGATGGAAACTGACTGTGAGTGGTCGCAGACCTGGTCCTCATTTTCAAAGCAACCATATCAAAAGCAACAAGATTGCAACATGGTCACAATAATTTTGTTTGAGCTGTGGTCTCCAACCATTATATTCCCCTTGTATGACTGAACTTGTTTGAACTGTAAATTTAATTTTCCTACATTATACATTATTTGACAGAATTAGAAAGGTTGAAAGAAAATAACAACAGTTGCCTGTGACTGTGAGAAGTTCAAAGTCCCAAGCACTTCTTTTATTTTGTCATGTTCTTTCAATACCCTCACGCAAGGTCTGGAATCTAGAATATGCTCTGGTGGTGCGTGCAGATGTCTAAACGCTGAGGACGTCATCCCTAAGTGCTTCTTTTTTACCCATGAGACTCTTGCAGTCTGATGCCATGGTCCACTGTGGCAGCCTACTTCCTTTCCACAGGAAGAGAAGAGACTAAGGAAACAAACAATGTGACACAACTTTTTTCACATGTAACACATTGCACTTCAAATATGGGAAAGATATTCTACATCTGCATCTTATATTAAACAGAGACAGATGATACCCATGAAATTGACACTGGGGAAGCTCTCATCAGTGTATGTAGTAACAAGGCTTCAAGCTACCCGTGAGAATTAGAAAACTATCCGTATCAAAATGCAGACTGCTACTTCTGGTCAGTGACATTATAGACTCCCTGAACTGTATCCTTGAAAGACAGGAATTCAAGTTAAATGTTCAACAGATGGAGGTAAATGTGTTCTCATGCGGTGAAATAATCATAGTTTGAAATCGTGTCAAAACATGCTAACAGTGAAAACATTTGCATGCATGTTTAACTGAAGGCTGACTTCCACTCTTGGTTACATCAGTTCAGAAAGAAAATAACACCTTGAAAGACATTTGGCTCATACTTAAACAGAATATGAATAATAAAAAAAAGGGGGGAAAGTAGCAGTTTTGCAGTAAAAATAAGTATTAAAACATCACCTCCAAGCATCAGCAAGTCAAAAACCAAAAGTAAAAGCAATCATTATCATTGTAGTTTATTTTCTCTGACAGATCAGATGGAAGCTTTACGTTGACTGTCTCAGGGTTTAGATTTTACAGATGGTATCCATTTCTGTTTTCAGAAAACTGTAGAATAAAAAGGGGAAATAAGAGGAAGAGAAAAAATAGAATATAAGGATTGACTAGTAGAAGAGAGAAATGAATGAGGGTGAAAACTGAAATGTGATCAGTTATATTTTCTCAGCCAACACGAACACAACACTGACATTTTCACTTTACACCACAGTGAGCCTGTTAGTGAACAGTTCAATACACAATGTACACAGCACAGCATTAACATCTACTTGGAGTTGTTGTTGGCTATCTGCCAATAATTACTGCAACATCCCCATCCATTTTCTTAAGCACTTAACTAATTTGGAGTCACATGTTGTTGAAGAAGTTACATCACATCCTGCATGTGGCAGGCTTACCAACACATGGAGTGACTGAACAGTATACAGCTTTAATGAAATTAAAAAATAAAAATTAGGTTCGCAAGCTTGAATTTGTTTGGAATTTTCTCTAATCCAGACAAGGTCAAATTATGCACACACACTCAAATGTATACATGCACTATATTTAATAAGTAGTGCTGAAGGTTCTACAATGGCTTAACTTGACAAAACCAAGGTCTATTAACTTCTCATTAGTGATCATGACTGACTACAACTGGTTGATTTTCTTTACCAGCACCAAAAAGGATTCGTTTAACAGTATTCATTGTACTGGCCAATAATCAGAACAATGGGAAAATCCAAGGGGAACGTTCAAACAATATGTTAAGTGTAAGTTATTCTGTGTCACCACTTTGCCATGGTCTGGAAGAAGACCCAAACTATGATGCTCAGATGAGAGAAAATTGGTTAGTCTGTTCTGGAATGACCCAGGAACCATCATGGCTCAAGTCTGCCATTAACTGGAAACTGCTGGTGCTGACCAAAAAAGAAGCCCCTACTCTAAAATTGACATCTTCAAGCTTGATTGAAATTTGCAGCTGCCCACATGGACAAGCCAAATGCCTTCCGGAGAAATGTATTATAGTCAGATGAAAGAAAGATTGAGCTATTTGGCTACAATGACAAGGGGTATGTCTGGAGGAGTAAAGGTGAGGCTTTCAAACCTAAGAACACTGTACCAGCTGTCGAGCATGGTGGTGGTAGCATCATGCTCTGGTGCTGTTTTGCTGCCAGTGGTACTGGTACATTGTACAAAGTGGATGGAATAATGAAAAAGGAGGACTACTTCCAAATTCTTCTAACTTCACCTCAGATCAGCAGCTAGACTATGGAGCTGAAATTTGGATGCAATTGGGTGTTTCAACAGGACAATGCTCCAAACAAACATCAAAACTGGTTTTGGAATGGATAAAGGAGATAAATAGATAAATGGATATTAAGCTTCTGGAATGTCCTTCCCTAAGCCCCGACCTCAACCCTATTGAAAATATGTGGGCTATGCTTATAAGCCAGGTCTGTGGCAGGAATTTATATGAATACTACCAATTCTGCAAGAAAAGCATTGTCAAATATCCAGCAAGAATTATGCCAGAAGCTTGTTGATGGCCACCAAAAGCTTCTGATCAAGTGGCAATTTATTAAGCAATATTTAACAAATATTAGTGAGGATATATATGTATGTGAGTCTGTATGTATACTTTTGATCCTGTGTGGATTAGACAAAATCCCAAATAAAGTCAAACTTGTGCAACCAACTCTTGTTTTTTAAAGTCATTAAAGATGTATGCTGTGCAATCATTCCACCCTGGAAAAAGAACAGTTCAAAGAAATTATTAAAAAAACCAAATTACCATGACATTCATGTCCATGATGAGTGAATATGACCTTTGACCACAACTGTAGTCTGAACCAAAAAGAAAAATTGTAGACTCCTGAGAAATAAAGTGCAAAGTACTGTTTGGAGCCTGTTATACACTTAAAAATAAATAACAACAGAAAACTGCACATAGAAAAAATAAAGTCTATCCATCCATTTTCTTCTGCTTATCCGATTCAGGGTCGCGGGGGTGCTGGAGCCTATCCCAGCTGCATAAAAAAATATAATAACGTGCCGAGAGACCCATAAGTGCTGGTTAAACTTTAGAGAACCATCAGATGTGATTCTTATCTGTAGGCCTGTCACGAAGAGTGATTTGTGCAGATTTAAAAATTAGGTGCTGGTAAGTATTGTACTTGTGGAACATATGAACTATTGGCTAGAATTACTTGCTGTGTCCTCTACTTCATGAAATAATCATTTCTTAAGCCCAAGGCAATCTTCAGCTGAAAAAAAATGATTGGAAAAAAAAAAAAGGTTTAATTTGACTTTGAGAGGAGAATTTTGTCTCTGTATCCAGGTCCAGTCCTCCCAGCTCCAGGAAACAGATAACCTGCATTTTTCCATAAGCGTATTAGTTCCACTGGTGATAGATCTTGATACTCACTGAATGAGAAAAGAATCACTGTGACCTGGCACCAGTGTTTTGGCACTTTGACATCTGCCTCCAGTCAGCAGGTATTATCTGACTGTTTTTTCATCTTCCTCTTGGGTTAAAGTTCCCATTTGATTTTTTTTTATTTTTTTTATCAGACCCTCATACCTCCTGACAGTTACCTCAGCATCTTTAAGTTATTGAGATAAAATCTAGCAGAGCCAGGAAGCCAATGCCAGAGGGTGACTCACCCCACCAAGTCCCACTGATTGAAAACAGATACCTCTCACACCAGAGGGAGAAGAAGAGACAAAGGCTGTGTGGTAAGGCTCATTCTGTTCACATTTGAGTTCCATTTTTTTTATTGGCATATTTTTTTAACACACAAGCTAGTCAGAAGCTACACATTGTTTTCATTCCTATACTCTGAAAATGTTTGTTAATTGTTTAGAAACAGCAATCAAGAAAGGGCAAAAGACAAAAGAAGAAAAAAATTCCTATGTTCTTTTTTTTTTTTTTTTGCTAAATGAAAATGGGCATAATTTTAGAGCCATGAAACCCTATGTTACTCTCTCCCATTCACAGTGAAGTGTTTTCCTCCCAGAGCTGTGTACATGAGTACATTGAGCTGTGCACAATGCTCAATGTTCAGAAGACTGTTCTTGTCCAATTAGTCTGAATAGCAGATTTTTCTTTCACAAAATGTTCCATTCTGCCGTAGCTGAATTTGAAGTCACAGCAACACTTAAGCACTCATCTGAAATGTAACCTCAAAAAGCTGTACCTTTTCTAGCAAATTATAGAGGTAGGGAATAACTTGTAGGAACATTGAGGTAGTTGCTCCTGGTCTGCTGCTTCATCACCATATCTGTCTGCACAATGTGTCTGCTGGAAGTTATGGTTATATAAGATGAATTTGCAACTGCAAATATATTTTGAAGTGAAAGAAAATGCTGATGCATATAAGATAAAATGTGCAGTGCATAAAATTTTCATTTCATTTTCTTTTTTTCTGCCACTGTTTTTAGACTATGAAATGTATTACTGGTTATCACTTTGTAAAGTTTGTGCTCCACATTATGTTTTGTTCTGCTTTTGGTATCCCTGCTTCAGGAGCTGATACCTCACTAAGAAGTAAAGAGAGTGTGTTGAGAAGATGGAAGGAGTATTTGAGGAGCTGATAAAGGTAGAAAATGAGAGGGAGAGGAGGAAAGATGGAGGACAGTTAGTGAATTAGGAAATGCAGAGGATTAGTAAGGAGGAGGTGAGAGCAGTTATGAAGAGGATGAAGTGCGCAAAGGCAGTTGGTCCAGATGACATATCTATGGACATATCTATATCTACATCATAAAGCAGTGGAGTGTTTGACCAGCTTGTTTAACACAATCTTGAAGAGTGAGAGGATGCCAGAAAAATGGAGAAGAAGTATACTGGTACTGATTTTCAAGAACAAGGGTGATGTGCAGAGTTGTAGTAATTAATGGGGATAAAGCTGATGAGTCATACATACGAGGTTAAGAAGAGAGGTGAAAATCAGTGAGCATCAGTATGGCTTCATGCCAAGAAAGAGCAATACAGATGCAGTGTTTGCTTTGAGAGTTTTCATAGAGAAGTATACAGAAGGTCAGAATGAGCTTCACTCTGTCCTTGTGGATCTAGAGAAAGCATCAACATTTACTTTCTTCCTGTACAAAAAAAATAGATTCTTTTACTTAATCTCAGATGCTTTTCTATATTTTGCTAGTGTAACAATGCCAATTCTTTAATAGTGTTTACAGGTTATAGTTGTCTCTACCTGTTGTCTTCATGTTCATTTGTATAGAATTTCACAAAAATTATTTAACTTACCTGACGTGTTTGTATAACTCCGGTTGGTGTGCGGAACCTTTCTTTTGTTATTGTTTTCTGTACCCCTACGTTTGGTTTTCGGGGACAACTCCTTTATAAGGAGTGTTTGCGCGCGCACCCTCCCCCTTTTCCTGTGGCATTCGGCGGGAGCGGTGAGTGAAAGTTTGGAAAGTCTAGTGATAGTAAATCCAACTGCAGTGGATAGTAATGTCTGTGTATTTTGTTCGTATAGGGGCTTAAAGCGATCATCACTAACTGGACTGATGTTTTATTACTGTCTTGTCAGGTATGTTTTGTATAATCAATTATTGTATTCAATATATTACTGCCCCCTTTTCCTGTGGCATTCGGCGGGAGCGGGGCTTAAAGCGATCATCACTAACTGGACTGATGTTTTATTACTGTCTTGTCAGTCGGCAAATAAACGGAGGTTGTCTCTTAAACACGTCGGTGGTCCGATCTTCATTACCCAACACAACGCAGAGAACACAAGAAGAAGCCACCGGTTACACTTGGTGCCGTGAGACCCGTTGCATCGCCGGTCAGCGCTCGTCTGGCCTCCCGGGTGTAGCTGCAGTCGCCCTCGTCTCCCCTCCCCCTGCAGCTGTCTTCAGGGCAGCGCAGCCCGCGCGCGCCCTCCGCTCGACGTGCACGCAAGGTGTGTCGTCATCGTAGGGAGACGCTCGCGCACATTCTCTCTCATTTCGTTTGTGTGTTATTTGTTGTAGCGAACTGCTCGTGCCCTGCTGCACATTAAAGGGACATTTACGTCAATACGACCTTTTTTTTCTTTTTTGGGATAAACGTGGTTATAGGATGTGTGTTTTGAATGAAAAGTGATTATTGGACTTCTGCTCAGGAGAAGTGTAAACATTGTGATTCTGCTTATTGATTTGGTAATTTCTGAAGGTTTTGGTGTGGTTTTATTTACATTCTGCTGCACATTTGGTTGTGTTTTGACCCTTTTAATTTTTTAATTTAATTTTTTTTTTTCTCTCTTTTGCTATTGACAATTTTTATTCATGATGTCAGGTGGAGACCCCTTTAAGGTTCAGTCTGTGGTGAGTTGTGGGCGTGGTGTCACCTTAGGGATGGGAAGGGGCAAACAGATGCCTTCACAGTGTTTTGGTAGGGGTGGGTCTGTGTCCCCTGGTGTCCCCGACTATGCATCTGATCCATCTTTTATCAACTCACCTTTGGTCCCCACTGCTAGCTCCACACCCATTGCCCAGCCAAACTCTGAGCCCACACAGGTGGTTCCTGTTGAGGCCCTTGGCAGTCTGTTTAGTGATTTTGCTAAGCAAATAGGGGATTGCATATCAGCGAGCCTTAGTGCTATACATCAGCCAAGTACTGTCCAGCCTCAGCCTACACTGTGTCAGTCTACCAGTGATGCATCACAGCTGAAGGTTGTTGTGCAGTCTGATGCCAGAGCTCCACCTTATTTCAGGGGTGATCACACTGACACATTTTCTGTTCATGAATGGGAAGATATGATGAAAACTTACCTGAAGAGGGTTAAGTGTGACAGTCATGCTGAAATGTATGACTTGATATTGTCGAGACTGACAGGCAGAGCTAGAGATGTTGTTAAAGTATCTCTCCGCAGTCGTCCTGAGCTGTGTACATCTGATCTACCGACGGCTGTGTTTGAAATATTAAAGGGGAACTTCAGTGAGCTGGCATACTCTAATCTGCCTATGAAAGACTTTTATGGAACCACTCCCCAGGCACATGAAAGTGCTCTTGATTACTGGATTCGTCTTAACAAATCTATTGATGCCGCTGATGAGTGTCTTCGGAGGCGAGGCAAATCTGTGGAGGACCCGAGTGCTGAAGTGGTCATGATGTTCATTAATCACTGTCCAGACCCCACTCTTGCCTTGACCTTTCAGCTGAAGTCACCTGAGCAATGGACCGCAGCTGAGGTTCAGGAGCGTCTAGATAATCACATGAGGAGCAAAAGGAAGACTGCCTCACAGTCTCAGACCCCAGTGGGGTTGTCAGCTTTGAGCCAGAGCATTGTGGCTGATTCTCTTCGCCCCTGTGATTCTCAGGCTGTCCTAGCAGCAAGCCAGCTAAAGACCCCTTGTAACTTTCCACCTGCAGTCACCATGGTCTGCAGTCAATCTGACTCTGATGATGTTGTGGTGGGCCAAAATCAGTCTGCTCGCTTGTCTGTGCCCCCTGCTGTTCTTGATGTGCCTCCTGTGGCATTGACCCCAATTGCTGCAGACAATGGCCTTAAACAAGTTGTAACTATGTTTGACAAGGTTCTGTCTCTGTGCAATGCTTCTCTCACTGCCAGTGTAAGACCAAGCAACCACCAGCCTGTCCAACGCCAGCCTGCCTGTTCTGGTAACAAACGGTGCCCTGAGCCTTGTAGAGTCTGTGGTTCAAAGGATCACTCAACACATGCACACTGCAGGCTTTATAGGTTGTGCCATAACTGCTACAGTCCTGGTCATATTAGGACTGAGTGTTCACGTTCCCCCCGTTATGGTGCCACTCCCACTCTTCCTCCCTCCAGTGCTGATTTAAACTAGCCTGCCTGTGTAATGAGAGGGGTAACATGGGCGGTGCTGGAGACACCCTCAACAAAAAACATGATTTGCAATCAATCTATGTGAACTGTTGTAGCTCTCTCCCAGATGACACGAAAGTGATTGTTGTAGGCTCACACAGAGTAGATGAAGCGAGTGACCTGTTTTATGCTTCAGTGACAGTCAGTGGCCAGTGTACTCTGAGGGGGATGCTTGATTCGGGGAGCATGTCATGCACGTTAAGTGAAGAAGGGGAGTCCACACTAAGAGCAGCAGGTGTTCTCACTGTTCCTCAACCTGTGCCTGAGAAGGTGGTCCTTGTTGGCTGTGGTGGCCTTGTGACAAAGCCCAAATGTATTTATGACCTCGACATTGAAATTCATGGCTCCAAGTTCACTGTCCCTACATTCCTTGTTCCAGGGCAGAGAGATGAGCTGATCATTGGAAGCAATGTCATCAGACCCTTGATCCAAAAGATGAGGTCTGATGTGAAGTACTGGGAGCTTGTAGGCTCCAGCACCTCTAATCCTGACTGTGAGCAATTTCTTGAATTGCTTTGTTGTACAACCCGTTGGTCTGGGTCTGACATGCCTGACAAGGTTGGTACAGTTAAGCTGAGACAGTCTATCACTCTTGCACCTCAACAAGAGTATCTTGTGTGGGGGAAGCTACCCAGCAATGCCCATCTGTCGCTTGGAAGCACTGTCATAGTGGAACCCACCTCCTCCCGCTCAGCCCCTAGAGACATAATTGTTGGACGGGTGGTGACACCCATGTGGGGTGATCGCTGGGTACCAATTAAAATCTTGAACCCAACAAAGACTCCTGTGACGCTGCGTCGCAATGCGAAGGTGGCAGATGTCTTTCCATGTCTTGCTGTTGAGGACCTGCCCATCTCTCAGGGTGTCAGTAGACCACAGGCCGATTGGACTGCTGAAATTGTCCCAAATTCAGACTGGACTTCAGACCCATCCCAACGGCTGAAGGATTGTGGTTTGGCAGAGATTGACCTGGGGGGGTGTGAGGTGTCAGAGAAGTGGCAACAGCAGCTGGTTGATCTGATACTTACCTACCAGGATGTCTTTTCTAAAGACAAGTTGGATTGTGGAGAGGCCAAGGGATTCGTCCATCGCATTCACCTCACTGATGACCGCCCCTTCCGGCTTCCCTATCGTCGGGTCCCTCCAGCGCACTATCACAAGCTGAGAGAGGTTCTATCGGAGATGGAAATGAAAGGCATCATCAGTAAGTCAGTCAGTGAATATGCTTCGCCGTTGGTCCTTGTCTGGAAGAAGTCAGGTGACTTGAGGATCTGCACTGACTTTCGCTGGCTCAATGCCAAAACTGTCAAGGATGCCCACCCATTGCCCCATCAGGCTGATTGCCTTGCTGCCCTTGGTGGGAACGCCTTTTTCAGCACTATGGATCTCACATCGGGGTTCTATAACATTCCCCTCCATGAGGCTGATAGACGGTACACGGCCTTCACAACACCTTTGGGCCTGTACGAATACAACAGGCTTCCCCAGGGTCTGTGCAACAGTCCAGCATCCTTTATGAGGATGATGATCAGTGTGTTTGGTGACTTGAACTTTTCCAGTCTCCTCTGCTACCTTGATGATCTGCTCGTCTTTGCCCCTTCTGAAGAGGAGGCCTTGAAACGTCTGGACATGGTCTTTTCACGACTCAGAGCTAACAATCTAAAACTGTCACAGAAGAAGTGTCACTTTCTTCACAGGTCTGTGACATTTCTTGGCCATGTAGTCGATAGCAGTGGCGTCTCAGTCGACCAGGGGAAAGTTAAGGTCATCTCAGCTTTCAGAAAGGAGGACCTCATGGCCTCTGATGGGCTCACGCCATCTCAGAAGAAGGTCAAATCTTTCCTTGGGATGGTCCTGTATTATCAACATTTCATTCCTGGCTGTTCTTCTATTGCAAAGCCGCTTTATGCTCTTACTGCTGGACAGAAGAGGAAGGTTAAGGGCTCCCCCGGACGGCGGAGAGCGGGTACCTTCCGGGAACTGTCTCCTCAGGACTGGACCCCTGCCTGTGAAGAAGCATTCAAGGGTCTCAAAAGTGCCCTCCTCAACAGTGTGGTGCTGGCACACCCAGACTTTGACAGGCCTTTCATCCTTTCCACTGATGCTTCCCTGGATGGTCTGGGTGCTGTCCTGTCCCAGGTGCCTGCTGGTGAGGAAAGAGCAAGGCCAATTGCTTTTGCCAGCAAATCTCTCTCCCGAAGCCAGGCAAATTATCCTGCTCACAGGCTAGAGTTCTTAGCCCTTAAGTGGGCTGTCTGTGACAAATTCAGCCACTGGCTTAAGGGTCACAGGTTCACTGTGTGGTCTGATAATAACCCTCTGACGTACATCCTGACGAAACCCAAACTTGATGCTTGTGAGCAGCGTTGGGTCTCCAAACTGGCCCCTTATTGCTTTGAGATCAAACACATTCCCGGACGTCTGAATGTGGTGGCGGATGCTCTCAGCAGGGACCCCTTTGTGAAGCCTCTGCGGGACCGGCTGTTGTGCGTCCCTTACTCTGAGCTGCTGGAACTGGCTCATGATGTCAGTGACGAACAAGTGCAGGACACTTTCCGCTTCACTTGTCAGCCACAGTCAATAGGGGGCCCCGCCGCCTCTGCTGCAGTTGATGGCTCACTGTCTGAAGATGAGGTCTCCTCCCTTCTCTCCTCATTTGAAGAGTGGGACACAGCTTCAAGACAACGAGCAGCCTCCGTTGTTGACCACCTCACCCCCTTGGAACCTGCTGGTCAGGATATGTGGCCCTTTTTGTCTCTCACTGATCTTCAGGCACACCAACAGAAGGATCCAGTAATCTCGAGAGTTGCTCACTATGTTGAGAGAAAGCGCAGGCCCTCCAGACGGGAACGTTGTAATGAGAGTCAGCCAACCCTGAAGGTCCTGAAGCAGTGGGACAAGTTGACACTCATGGGTGGGATTCTCTACCGGGTCAAAAAGGACCCTTTAACCAAACACAAGAGGTTTCAGTTTGTTGTCCTGAGTCTCTGAAGGCTGATGCATTATCCGGTGTTCATGATCATGCTGGTCACCAGGGTCAGCCCCGCACACTCTCTCTGGCTCGTCAGCGCTTCTTCTGGTCTGGTATGGAGAAAGATGTGCGAGAACATGTGAAGAGCTGTCACAGATGTGTCCTCAGTAAAACTCCTGAACCTTCTGCCAGAGCCCCACTGGCAAACATCAAGACCTCTGCTCCTTTGGAACTTGTGTGTGTGGACTTTTGGTCTGCAGAGGACAGCAACAATAGGTCGGTGGATGTTCTAGTTGTCACGGACCATTTTACCAAGTTGGCTCATGCCTTTCCCTGTCGAGACCAGACCGCAAAAGGGATTGCCAAAAAGCTGTGGGACAATGTTTTTTGCATTTACGGCTTTCCCCAGCGCTTGCACTCTGACCAGGGAGCGAGCTTTGAAAGCGAGCTTATTGCTGAACTCTTGAAGTTGTCAGGGGTTGATAAATCGCATACCTCGCCATACCACCCTATGGGGAACGGCAATACAGAAAGGTTTAACCGAACCTTGGGCAACATGTTGAGAGCACTGCCACCTTGCTCCAAACAGAGATGGCCACAGATGGTCCACACAATGACCTTCATCTATAACTGCACCATTCACGAGACCACTGGATTTGCACCTTTCTATCTGATGTTTGGGAGAGTTCCTAGGTTGCCAGTTGACCTAATGTTCAAGAATGTACTGCGTGATGAGACTGTGTGTGACTACAATGCTTATGTTCAGTCTCTTTTGGGAGACCTGCACTGGGCAATGA
The DNA here is from genome assembly GCA_024447675.2 of Pterophyllum scalare. Lineage (NCBI taxonomy): Eukaryota > Metazoa > Chordata > Actinopteri > Cichliformes > Cichlidae > Pterophyllum > Pterophyllum scalare. Next base: position 66,123 of record JAMQGT020012197.1, read on the forward strand.
CTCTGGCTCAAAAGAACTGCACAGCTGAGCAAAAACATCAACGTGACCAGTACAACAAAAGGGTCAAAGGTCTGCCTCTGTCACTTGGCGATAAGGTGCTGCTGGCAAACAAAGCTGCCCGGGGGAAACGGAAGCTTTCTGACAAGTGGGAGCCGGTTGTCTATACTGTGGTGGCTTCGAAGCCTGCTTTGCACATCTATCGGATCAGAGATCAGGATGGGCACGAACGGGTAGTCCACCGCAATCTGCTGCTACAGGTCAACTTCTTGCCCCTGAGTGGAGTTCCGGATGGTGATGAAGTAGGTATGCCCTCGCCTGCCTGTAGTGGGAGCAATGCCTCTCCATCTGACTGGAACGTGGCTGAGACGTCTGGATTGAACACTGCTGCAGCAACAGCTGCACCTTCCCTGGCTGGTTCTCTCTCGGGGGTTAGTGAATGGGGTGATGGCCGAACTGCCGCTTGGGTCAGTGAGCAGTCATCTTTAGATGAACCACTTGGTTTGAACGGTCCATCTCCTCCTTCTGCTGTGGTCGCCCCAGCTCCAGTTGGCCCTGCTGCTACTGTAGATCTGCCACCTGTTGCCCCTGCCCCCCTGCAGCAACCGTTGCATGTCTACCATGGTCCTCCTCGGGGACTTGATGCGGTAGACCGACTCACCTCAAGTTTTGGGAGGGTTATTCGACCAGTTTGTCGCTTAATTGAGTCCATGACACAACTTGAGTCTGTTCTGGGGGTGGAACCGAGTTCTACTACTGTTCTTCATGTGTAAACCCTTAAGTTGCATGTCTAGCAATTTATTTATTTTTTGTTGTTGTTTTGTTTCATAGCATACTACATAACTTTTCATGTATTGCATTGTTGATGTACTGCTATTTGTACATCTTTGTCTCATTCACCCTTTTTGTCTGGCATGAGAATGCGTGGTGTATGAGGCACCACACGTTAATTTTGGAGCACTAACGGTTTTAGCTGGGCGCCGAGCGAGCCTTTAGTTCTCCTATCCTTTGAATAGGAAACTGTTTATGTTGATTTTCTCTGCCTGAAGATTGTGATTTTATTTGTCATACTGGGTATAATGTGTTGTATAACCCATAATTTTGTGTAATTCTAGGGGGGTGAATGTAACAATGCCAATTCTTTAATAGTGTTTACAGGTTATAGTTGTCTCTACCTGTTGTCTTCATGTTCATTTGTATAGAATTTCACAAAAATTATTTAACTTACCTGACGTGTTTGTATAACTCCGGTTGGTGTGCGGAACCTTTCTTTTGTTATTGTTTTCTGTACCCCTACGTTTGGTTTTCGGGGACAACTCCTTTATAAGGAGTGTTTGCGCGCGCACCCTCCCCCTTTTCCTGTGGCATTCGGCGGGAGCGGTGAGTGAAAGTTTGGAAAGTCTAGTGATAGTAAATCCAGCTGCAGTGGATAGTAATGTCTGTGTATTTTGTTCGTATAGGGGCTTAAAGCGATCATCACTAACTGGACTGATGTTTTATTACTGTCTTGTCAGGTATGTTTTGTATAATCAATTATTGTATTCAATATATTACTCCCCCTTTTTCCTGTGGCATTCGGCGGGAGCGGGGCTTAAAGCGATCATCACTAACTGGACTGATGTTTTATTACTGTCTTGTCAGTCGGCAAATAAACGGAGGTTGTCTCTTAAACACGTCGGTGGTCCGATCTTCATTACCCAACACAACGCAGAGAACACAAGAAGAAGCCACCGGTTACACTAGGCAAATTTTGCAAAGCAAAATATAGTAGCTATTCAGAACTGGGGATTGCACTACCAGAATGAAACACTGCAGACATTAAGGACAGCTACAAGCACCTTGGAATCCCACAGGCAAATTTGAACCACGAAGAGGCTGCTAGGAAAGGTGCAACCATCAAGTACCTACAGAGAGTAAGGCAAGTCCTAAGGAGTCAGCTGGTGTAATAAATTGGCCAAAGGAGGAGATAGAAGCCACTGACATCAGGACAAGAAAGCTCCTTACCATGCATTGAGGGTTTCACCCCAAATCCAGCACCCTGAGACTGTACGCTTAGCGGAAGGAAGGTAACCAAGGATTAGTGAGTGTCAGAATCACTATCCTGGATGAAACAACAAAGGTCCATGAGTACATCGGAAAGATGGTCTCAAAAGATGATGTGCTTAGTGAGTATCTCAGGCAACAGACACCCAAAAAAGAAGAGGAGAAAGAACAGGAACCATCATGAAAAGACATGCCCCTGCACAGCATGTACCACTGTCCAATAGAAGAAGTGGCTGATATAGAAAAATTCTACCAATGGCTGGACAAAGTTGGGCTGAAAGACAGCACAGGGGCACTAATCATGGCAGCACAGGAACAAGCTCTAACCACAAGGTCGATAGAGGCTGGGGTCTACCACACCAGGCAAGACCCCAGGTGCAGACTGTGCAGAGATGCCCCAAGATGCTAGCAGGCAGGGCATACATGGAATGCCATAACCAAGTGGCTGGCATAGTATACAGGAACATCTGTACCAATGACCTGGAAGTCCCGATGTCATGGTCCAGGGTCCTGTGGACCCCATTTATTGTTTTGCTTATTTTTGTCTGTTCTGTTCTGGTATTCTTTTGTTTGTGGGGTTTTGGTTTGCATTCTGGTTCCTTGTGTTCCCTGGTGTCAAGTCTGCGTCTTTGTTTCCCCCTTCTGTCTTCCTGTTTCATTTTGATAGTTATCTGGTCCCTGTCTGTTGTGTTTAGTTTTGCTTCCCCTGGTCTCGTTAAGGTAATCTGCGTCACCTGTGTTCCCACCTGTTTCCTCTTCCCTCATCAGTCCTGTGTATTTAAGTCCAGTGTTATCTGTGCCTGTTGTTGTGTCGTTGTAGTATGTCCTCCTGCTGTGTAACCTGGTCAGCCTTTGTAGTCCGATGTTTTGCTTCTAGTTCTGCCTAGTCTGGCTTTGTGCTACACCTGTAAATAAAGTGGAATCACCCTCTTACCTCTGTCTGGCGTATCCTGCATTGGGGTCCTCCTTCCTGCCTGCCACACAGCCGTTACATGACACCTGAGGTCAAAATGGGATACACCCCCCAAGGGTGGTTGCAAATGACAGAGCTAAGATCCTGTGGGACTTCCAGATACAGACAGACAAACTTGTGAGGGCTAACAAACTAGACATAATAGTAGTGGATAAGCAGAGGAAGGAAGCCGTAGTGATAGGCGTTGCAATAGTGGCAACATCAAGAAGAAGGAACGCGATAAGCTCGATAAATACCAAGGGCTGAGAGAAGAGATAGAGAGGATGTAGAAGGTGAAGGTAACAGTGGTCCCCGTGGTAATCAGAACACTTGGGGCAGTGACCGACATCCGAGATCTCTGTCCAGTGTGTGTGTGTGTGTGTGTACTGGAACATTCATGTTTTAGGCAGAACATCTTTGGTCTAACTTACTTTATGAAACATGGAGTGTAAAATATCATGCAGTGCCCCAGTAAGCTCTTGCTTTCCTTGTTTGCTTGTATTTCCTGTGTATTATAACATGTGTAACTGGGGACCTGAGTATTGTACTGCTAGGAAATACTTAATCGTCAACGTTGTGCTTGGCTCAACTCTGGTGGCCTTACTAATCATATCACAATATCAATGAAAAGGCCTTTTGAACTAAGAAGCCATAGCCAGAAAGCTGGGTGTTAGTCTACAGGTCGTTCATTTGCTCTTGGCAGCCATTCAGGCCTCGGTCAAGGCAACAATCTGATTATATTCCCACTTTAATCTCAATAAACTCACATAAGTGAATTAAACCTGACATTGAGTGCTGGCTATGGAAGAAACAAAACAGACTTCCCTTGATCATGACATGGGGGAGAAAGGCATTTTTGCTTTTGAAAAGGTGGTAAACATTATATACTTTTGTTTGTTTGTTTACTTTTTTGCTCACCTCTTTACATTATTTAGAGATTTGTCTTGTGACTCTTTGGACTAAACAATTGCTTATATGGTTGCCACAATGAAGATGACTACCCTGTTTCAGACCTGTTGCAAGTGCATGTCAATAAAAGGAGACCGTTTGCACGAACCATTTCATCATGGCAGCGCATTTCAGTCTCCGTTTAAGAATCCAATGTCTCCATCCACAGGACAAATATGGTAAATGAATGGCTTCTTAAACATAAACCATGAACCAGTACTATTATGCCACAATTAGCAGACATTAATCCAGTGACAGATTGTTGCTAGGGCAGCAAGCAACATTCATTGTCAATAAAACAAATAATGAGATATCTTGCCAGGGCAATGACCCTACAACACCATGTTATAAAGTCACTACAGAAAATAAAATAAAAATAATAAATAAAGAAAATAAATCTGAGACTATTTGGCTGTCAGGAGAGTTTAGCAGCTCATGTTAAATTATATCTTACAAATATATCGGCAGTTTCTTAGGTTTTTCTTGCAGATTACTCTTTCAGGATGTAGCTATAATTCATGCCAACCAGTAGATGGCAGTGCAAAACCACTATGGCATTACTACAGTACATTTAGCTGCCTTGAAGCCAGAGTTTTTATCCATTATACTTTCTTACAAACAAGGACACATAAAGAGAAACCCTGTATAGTCACTGCAGTAGGATTAACCTATGTTTGTGTGGTGCATTTGTAACACAGCTACTGTTGTGGGCTGTCTGTGGTTCAAGAGGTAGAGCAGGTCATCTACTAATTGGAAGGTTGGTGGTTTGAGTCCTGGCTGCTTCAGTCTGCATGCCAAAGTATCCTTAGGCAAGATATTGAACCTTGGGTCTCTACCGGTGTATTCATCGGAGTGTGAATGTGTGCAAATGGTAGACAGAAAGCACTTAGCTGTAGAAAAAAGTGAAGTGAATTGGTAAATGCAAATGTGTTGAATAAAGTGCTTTGAGTGCTCGAGTAGAAAAGCACTATATAAGAACCAGTCCATTTTACTGTTCAATCTCAGTCATATGCATTGTTCATGTTCAATTTTTCAGAGTTGCCAGACAAATTAAAGACATTTCAGGGAGGTTTAATTGATTTATTGTCTTACCAATCTCTGTGCAAGGATAAGAATTACAAAAATCTACACACTAGAGATGATAATATATCCTGTTCCTATCATACAATGTTATTTTCCAAGCATCCTTTAACAATATGTATATATTCATTCCGATGTACCTATTACACAATAAAGATATACTGATCATCCTTTTAAGACAGACAACAAATATCACCAACAGTAAACATGTTCTGCTAAACATACACACAGCCTTCAGTGACCATGTGCAATCTAGACAAGGCTTGACAAGCTTCAATGATGATGTGCTATATCATGTTTTCTAATACAAGTTCATCAAAATGAAGACACCAAAATTACAAATGCAGCACAGTTCCCTGTAGTGTTTTTTGTATAAGTGCATTAGTTGTTTGAAATGTACGAGAGTCTGTTGAGGTAACACAGCTAATCTTTTAATATAGAGAGTTGACAATAATAATATAAGGACTTTTTTTTTCTGATGTTTGTCTTTATTTCCTTGTTTTTTAGTTATAGGCACAGTATATTTATAATGGTCACAACAACTGTCAATATTATTTGTATCACTGTTGTTCAGGTTATTTTGCTACCCTCTGACCCATTTTGTCATTAACAGATGATGGAAAAAAAAGGAAGTAGTTTTAGCTAAGCAAAAATCTACTTTTCTTTTGCTATAAGAATTAAGAAGTCGCTTCCCCAACAACAGAAACAGGTTCCGAGTCCTGACACGGAGTGAACACTTTGTATTTATCAAATATTAGAATCACAGTGGGTGTATAACAGTCCTGGTCCACTGCTGAGGAAATGCAACAAAGGGAGGAAAAAGAGGAGCTGCAGTGCTACTGTTTAACTTTGCCTGGCACAGGCTATTGGCCAATGAGACTACCATCATGGTGGCCGTAAACTTGCCAGACTGAAGCAGCAGCACAAGCTGGCAAGCTGGAGCCAACTAGCCGCATTTGTGCTTTAGTTGCCAACCAAATCACTGTGCTGCCATGAGTTTCACTAACACTTATTTTCTACTTTGCCCAGCTCCTTATTTCAAGGTAACATTTCATTTAAAGCCACCGTGCATAGAGGTTTTGTATAGAATCTTTTAACGGCTTGAGGCTTAGGCCCATGCTAACATAACACAGCTGTAGTTTCATTGGAGTCCGCATCTAGTGGTCATTAGAAGAACTGCAGTTTGAGGCAGGGCCACTGTGTTTTCCCCATTCAGCCATGTTGTCTGTCTGCTTATGCTGTGATGCTATTGAACACGCTTGCTGAGGCAACTTCTTTCAGTATAAATGGTATATAAAAAGAATATTACAAACCACCACCACAGACTGGATGTCTACATGATTAGTGGCAAAATATTCCCTTAAGTATCTCCTTATAATGGAGCAGGAAACCACTCACAAAGTACAAGCTCACAGCATCTTTGTAACTTAATAACATTTCATTGAGATATTTCATTGTCATATGTCTGTAAACAGAAGCATTTTCCAGTGCATCCCTTTACCCAGCATGACTATTCAGCATGGCAGCATTCTAGAAAATAATTTTTAGAGATTTAAATCCTACTGTTGTGTAATATATCACTGCAATACAGTACATTGACTTGTTCCCAACACACGTGGGCATAAAGTGGATGTGTGGGCAGAAACAAGCACCAATCCTACACTACACAAGATTAGTGATAAATATTCATCATACAGACCAGGTGTCAATGTTTGTTTTGATGTCCATAAAAGGGGAAGGGGCGTGATTATAATCAGAATCAGTCTGTATCCACAGCATTCTTCGACCACTTGACTCACTGGAGCTACATGTTACCTTGTTTGTCTGAGGATGAGGTGGATGGTGGGGACGGTGCTTTGGGGAAAACCCTGTCAGTGGGGGTGATGCTTGGACTGCCCAGACCAGAGGAACTAGAGCTGCTGGAGCGGTGTGGTCCTTGTCCCTGTCCAATCACGGGAGCTGGTCGAACAGGTCTGACAGGCGGGGGCCTTAAAGGGGCATTTGGTCTACGCGCTGACAGAGCAGGCTTAAAAGTGGTCATGGTCTCAGATGATGAGCTACTGCTGCTGCGTCGCTGGGCTGCATCTGGATCTCTGATCACCATGGTATGGAGAGGGCTGGCAGACGCATCCTGGGCTCCACCAGGATGTTTCAGGGGCTCCAGTGTGTCCAGAACAACATCAGGGGCATGTTTGGCTACATTCTGCCTCTCCAACTCACGCAACTCATGTAGGGCTGTATTCATTGTTTTCTCTATGTCCTGAGAAGCATACGAGGAAGAAGAAAAAAAAAGAAAAGAAACTGATGTCAAGCAGTCAGGCAAGAAATTAAACCTACTATTGATGGAAAAGACATTTATGCCTTATTCCTCAAAACTGTGGAGTCCTTTTTTCATCATGGTGCAACAAATGACTTTAAAATCTGTTTTGCCAACTGTGTAATGCCTTGGTTCCCATCACAGCTAATGGTGCACATATTTAGGAATGGTAGTATTTGATTTTGAGAATTTTTTTTCATCCTCAGTTTTGTCTCCACACAGTTTTTATTTCTGAGATTTTATAGTAAAAGGAAGTTTCCTTCGTAGAGAAGATATACATATAAGACAGATGTATATATATTTATTACTGATTTGTTATTAGAATAGTCTCTATTAATAAAAACTGTATGTGCTGTTAAGCATTTTAAATTTTTTTTGGCTTCAAAAAAATTACTGCATGTTTTCCCACTTGTTATAGAATGCACTTTAATATTTGCTTCTTTTTATTTCAATTTATCTCTAAAACCCACCTCAGCAAGTGCCTCAGTCTCCAGAGATTTGTGGTCTCCTAAACTTGCATGCCGGGTAGTGCTTGGTGATGATCTTTGAGAGTGGCTGTCGACAAACGCCTTTCTATCAGGGTGGCTGATGCAGCCAGCACTGCCAAATGTGGTGAGACGACGTTTCTCTGGACTGTCAGTTGGACCCCTGCTGACAGCTATTTTGTGTGGACTCTGGGGACGAGGCATAACCCTCGGGGGCTGATCAGCAGCCCTGGTGGGGCTAAGGCTGTCAGCACCGTTCCTGTGGCGTGAAGCTGCAGCTCCATCTGATCGCACTCTCACCCTAAAAAGAGGCGATAAAATAGATTCATAATTTCTAACTAGTTTCAGTTTATTTTCTCTGAATAACAACAACTATTCTTCTATTATTCTATTCTTCTTGGCATCCACAGATAACAACAATAATAACACATATCAAGTAAATGACAAGTAGTTCCTTCAACGTGTTAACAATCACACCAATCATAAAACAATTAAAATATTACAGCTGTACTGAGTATGTAAATGCCATCTGTAACAATAAAAACAGAATTCAAACCTATCAATCTTCCCAGATAAATAATCAGATGTCCCCTAACAAAGTTTCCTCCCTTAGAATTGCTGCTATTAATTGCTTGTTAAAACTGTTAGTACTCTTAATCTCAACTAAAAAAGATGGAAGTTTATTCCAAGATGGCATAGCTTGATACAGTACAGCTTTCTTTAACACATTAGTGTTAGGTAAAGGTAATGTAAAACGTGTCAGCTGAGAACACAGATATGTCGGCCTTCACAATACAAAAACATTTCCTATATAAAAAACAGATTACATGCCACCCTGTCCTCCACCCTCACCCATGATGGCCTGGTATGCATTCCGTCCACATTTTCCTTCAATGTGCAGTTGAGAGCAAGATGGGCAGCTCTTTTGAACAAGCTGGATCTCACTAAGACCTTGTTTTGAAGCACTAGACCAAATAACTGAACAATAATGGATGTGGGACAGGACCAAAGATTGTAAAACTTGTTTACTTGTTGTCTTGGAAAGTAACAATGTACGCTTCGGAATAACTGAAATCCACCTTCTTATTTTAGCCACTTTGTTATTAATATTATAGTTGACATCACGGTGTTTGGTCAACTATAACAACTAACGACTTGGCCTCTTTTACCCACTCAGTAGCTTCCCATTGCAGAGAAATATGCAATGGGTGATCTGTTCTGAGAGCCTGCCTGGAACCAAACAACAGACACAAATACATTAGCAACAGCAACTCTTCTTCCACTACTTTCTTAATGTCTCTTGTACTATCAGCAGAAACATAGTTTGTACTATCATCTGAATACATAGCAATCTGTGCATTCTTTAACACACACAGCAGGTTATTTGTAAACATGGAGAACAATAGAGGATACTAAACAGCTACCCTGAGGAATCCCATATTGAAATGTTTAAAAATTTGATGGTGTGCCATTAAACCACACACACTTCTCTCTGTTGAATAAGTAACTCTGCATCCATTTGGCCAGTGCCTTAAAGTTTAAGTCAGACACCCAGCACTAAAATCCAATAATACAGAAAAAACATTAACCTTCTATCCATTTGTTTTAACCAGTCATCTCTTTTTTTTTGTGTTAAAGCTGTACATGTTGAATGACCCATCTTAAATGCATGTTGGAATTCCATTTACAGTAAAATAACACAGACTCTGTTCGAATACTTTCCGTAAGTTTACTCAAAACAGGCAAATTTCTAATAGGGCAACTATTTGGTCCAGTAAGTCACTCTTTACTATTTTTGGTAAAGGGACAGCTTTTGCCATGTTCCATATTTGTGGATAAATGCCTTCAATCAAGCATAAATTAAGTATGGGAGATTCCTACCTTCCTAATGCAGGTCCAAAACGGTTCTCAGGTGTGTGTTCACAAGGAGACTGACGCTCATTCCTGGATGAGGTTCTGTCATCGTGATGTGGTCCACTGCTGGTCTCACTATCAGTCCGCTGAATGCTGTCTGAGAACGCATCATCCCTGATACAGACATAAAACAATAAAGGTTCTTGATTAATGTTTGCAGTAGCTTTTAAATATGTTAATGTATCAGTTGAAAAACACATACGAATCCTTAATAATCACATTACCATTTGACTTAAAGTGACTGTGCATATAATATTTGTACAATGTATACAGACTGTTATAGTCACTGCTGTCATGGATTGACACTGAAGCCTTTAGTTACCTGCCTACTGGTTATCAGGAAATAAGCTGGAGCAGAAATTAAAGGCTCCATTTGATAAGTGACCCGAGTGTCTGTCCATTTTAAGAAAATGCTCGTCTTTAGCAAATTGTGAATCAGAGGGTAATTATTTCTGCCAAGAAGGTTATGTTTTTGTTACTCTTTGTCTGTTAGGAAAATTATGGAAAGACTCTCACTTGAAGCTGAGTCATGAAACTCTGTGGAAAGGCTGATGATGGCCAAATAAAGATACCAACACATTCTGGAACAAATCCACATCACTCAAGGCTGCAAGAGTGATTAATGTCCTTAGCAGAGTTCTTTGCTCTCTGAGTGTCCTTCTATGTTGCACCAATAAGGATGCTAGGAAATGAAAGGGTAGCATTTCATTCATACTGAGCTTTACAAAGTGAAATATTTTGTAAGGCCAAGCTTTCTGGAAATGTAACACAACCGGCAAGCATAGTAACAATGAAACATCTATTTCAAGAAACTTTAAAAAATGGCCACGCTCAAAGTAGCTCACTGGTGTCTGACCTGATGCAGAATTACACTAACATAATACCTGCATAAGAAAAAAAAATTGTGGTCACCTTTTTATTGGATTCACAGACTAAATAAATCTAACTTACATGTCTTGTACCACAATGTACTGATGTGGGATCAGCCCATCCACACCATTATGTCGGCCTTCCCACCAGTCCTCAGAAGCTCGCAGGTAGAGCAGCAGAGAGGCTCCCTTCTTAAAGGACAGCTCTCTTGGACTTCGGCCCACGTAGTCAAATTTTGCTATGGCCTCGATCTGCTCCAATTCTGTCATATAAAATAGAAGAGCAGGAAGCTCATTATTTTCTCTGTCAGCTTCCCAACATGAAGCTGCAATCTTCACAGTGGATTGATGTGTTTGCTGACTCACCTTCATCACTTGTGTTAGGCCCAGTACCATTGTCTATCTCATCCAGAGCTCCTGGCTCACTGTGGGGGCTTTCACTGAAGAGAGAAGATGCAGGTAAGCAGAAGAAAAAATAAAATACATTTATAAGGTAGTATTCTCCCATCTTTATCTTTCTGTAAAAAGACTCCTTACTTACCAGGGTAATATTATATTTATCTATACATCCACCATCCACTTTGTTAGGTACACCTGCTCAACTGCTCCTTAACACAAATATCTAACCAGCCAATCATGTGGCAGCAATTCAATACATTTAGGCACATAGACATGGTCAAGCTGACCTGCTGAAGTTCAATGTTTGTTGATGCCAGACAGGCTGGTCTGACTATTTCACAAACTGCTGATCTACTGGGATTTTTCCATACAACTACCCCTAGGGTTTACAGTAAATAGTCTGAAAAAGAGAAAATATCTAGTGAGTGGTAGTTCTGGGTGAAATGAAAGAGAATGGCAAGACTGCATGGAGCAGATAGGAAGGCAATGGTAACTCTAGTAATCACTCATTACAAACAAAGTATGCGGAAAAGTATCTCTGAAAGTACAACACATTGAACCTTGAAGTAGATGGGCTACAGCAACAGAAGACCACACCAGAGAGAAAGCTCTGATCCATCCTGTCTTGCATCAACTGTTAAAGCTGGGGGGGGGGTATAATGGTGTGGCACACTTCTTGGCACACTTTGGGCTCCTTAGCACCAACTGAGTATTGATTAAACACCACAGCCTACCTGAGCATGTCAGTCCCTTTATGACCAGAGTGTACCCATGTCACAAAGCTCAAATGATCTCAAAACTGGTTTCTTGAACATGACAATGAGTTCACTGTGTGTTGCTATGTTACATGCAGTTATTTTTCCAATGCCAAGTTGTTAATGGCTGAGAAAACACAGTGAATTTTGAACACCTAGTTTTGAACCTACCAATATTCCTCCCCTCCAGCCATGCACTTCTCATACACAGGTCCTTCCAACTCTCGCTGGATTGGAAAAATGACCTCATGGTGGATGATGATTGTCTTAATGACCTCATTAACATGTGCCTGGCAAGCCACAGGATCCTGTTCATCTGGTATGGGCATCAGTGTGGGGCCAAAGCAAATAGCGAGGTTATAGGGGTCCATCATGTTCTCATCACTGTACTGGGAAAGACTATGGAAAACAGAACCAGTAAGTATCATTGTTTTAATCTTGCACACCTGAAATTTGTAGTAACCAAACTTACTGATTTAGAAATGCAAACAAGTATCTCATGACGATGATCACAGACCGCGGAAGAGTCACGATTATCTGCTGAAGATGATGAGCTCTTTCAGCACCAGAGTCAAGCTCTAAAAAGCAAAGAAACAAACAAAGACAATCACGGAGAGCTACACTAAATAAAACAGATTCCTGTTGTTTTCCTGGAATGCTACCCACTGGTAGTGGATATGAGGTCGACGAAACGTTCTTTAGGGAACAGCGGGTTTTCCAGCCCCCGGAAGTAGAGCTTAAGAACGCCTGCCACAGAGTTGATATCATGATCCGTGTGATCATCCATCAGTGGATCTTCTCCTGTAGATGTAACATACTTTCATTCATTCACTACAGAGACTTCCATGTAAAGTAGCACTGATTCTTTATATGCATTTCAAATTGGGAAGTTAATATATGCATTAAGAGTGCCGTTATGTTTCCTCATTTAAGATGCTGCTCTCATGTATTATGCATTAAATGGTTTACATGTCCATTACAGGCTTACATATGGCACACAGGCTCTTTATTTGCACTTTAGAGTCCTGTGAGAGTAACTGTGGCTTTTGAGGTGGGCAAAACGAAATTTAAAATCAATCAAGAGAAGATGGCTAAGTGACCTGGGACTAACCTCTTTCAAATGCATTTTTAATATCATTGACTTCGACCTGGGATCCTGGAACTCGAAATATACCTTGCTGCTGAAGACCTGCGGACATATAAAGCTGTTAGTCTAAAATGGAAAAGGTATCAATAGAAATGGCACATCCGCTTAAAAATAAACCAGATGCATTTCTGTTGAATGTCTCTGTAAATTTACAGTGGACAAATGGCAGTGGTTTATACAAAAATTCAGGGATATGTATTTCTTTGAATCACAGTAAACGCAACAAGCTTAAAGACAAGAGAATTTAAACACAATAAAGTAAAAATCTATGGCAGTCTGGTGTGAAAGTAGCGATAAACAATGAAAGAAAGTGTTAGGGATAAAAGATGTCACATTTGACCTTTTCAACATATAATACCTGGACAAAAGGACTGAGTCACCTACACATTACATCTACAAGGGCTGCTTGGCTACGGGAACCCATGCCATGAAGCTCCCATTGCAGTTTTCTTGCTGACAATAATGCGAGAGGAGGTTTGGAGCTCTGCAGCACTAGCAACTCATTATATGCCTCAGCACTTGCTGACCTAATTCTGTAACTTTACGTGGATTGCCACGTTGCGGCTGAGTCACTGTGGTTCCTAAAGGCTTCCATTTTGCAATAATACCACTTACAGTTGATCGTGGAATATCTGGGAGGGAAGAAATTTCATGAACTGACCTGTTGCAATGGTGACATGCTATTACAGTACCACACTAGAATTCGGTGAGCTCTTCAGTGAACAACACATTCTCTGACAAATGGGACTGAAAATACCTGAATTCAAAGATTGTGTCTTTTTAGTGATGACGGGAAATTGTTTATTTTATTGTAACAATTTTCACAAGATTCTTTAGCAAGACTCAATTCATCTACAAACAGTAGCAAGTCCTGTTTATTTATGTTGGTTATTTTTCTGTATGGTCAAGTACAATTGAAGAGCCCACGTGGACTCTTAAAATACCAAAAAAATCATCAAATGTGTAACTATGAAATCATAATACGTAATGACAAAAATGTTTAAATGCACTTTGTGATTCAGATGACACTGAAGACAAAGTTTTTTTAATTATTTCAACAAAATGAATATTTCACCTCACTCATCAAGGCATGCACATGTGAAATGCCCCGGTTTAAGATTTTCCAAGCAATCCAGTTGAACCAGTTATATTATCTCTAATACCATATCACTACTCTTAACTTCTAAACAGCCAAAAAAAAAAACTGAACAACTCTACTTTTAACATTAAAGTGGTATATAAAGTTATAGGATTGTATGTTTTGTTTAAAAAGACTGAAATCTGTGTGTGGCAGTGGCGCAGTGGGTAGGCGCTCGCCTTGCAGCCGGAGGCTTACCGGCCCATGTCCCTGCGCTGGCATTGTGTCCTTGGGCAAGACACTTAAACCACATTACCTATTAAAATGCTATCGCCGGTCTCTGGCTGCATGACTGCAGATGCTCATCTCTGGATCAGTGATCTGGAATGCTCATTTTGTTGTGTGCACAATGACGATGAGTTGAATCTAACATCTACAAGTTCTAGAACACATAATTACAGGTCTCTGCAGATCTTAATGGGGTGTATATGAGCCTTAGTCACTTGCAAATGGCTAAGTAAGAATCGGGAACAAGAAATGCTAAAATCATAATAAATATAAACCAGTGAGAATACTGTCACTTTCCATGCTTGGCAAGATTTTTGTAGATGCATCTCAATTTGAAAATCCTAGGTGGCATCGTTCTCTAGTCATCGCGTTCACAAGATTTTCAGAAAAACTTGACCTCCAAGATTCAACGTCTTCCGAGATTTTTAATAAATGCAACTATATAGTATGAATTTGAATATCCTAGGTCACATCATGTTCACAAAGTTGAAAGCTGGCCGCCCATCTGCCCAGTGGTGTGATGACAGTACCCTATCAGCCTTTTTTTTTAGGCTGAGGGATAATGTAAATAGAAACGACAACATTTTTGTGGGAAGACAACATATGAACACAATGGGAACATACCATAGAGATTGATGTATCGAATACAGCTCTCAACCACCACTGGTATAGGTTGCCCTGAATCCTATAGACACAATCAAATGATTACTACAGGAAGCATTAAAACAGAAAATAATAAGCAAAAAATGTCAAACTAGCAAGATGTTATAATCAAAAGGTTGAGATGATATTGTTTATCACTTAATGTTAAAAAAATGTTATTAAGTGTTCTGAGCCACAGTATGCAAAACAAATATATATTAGCACACCACCATAAATTGTGATTACTACAGTATTTTCACAGGAACCCCAACAGGACAGAGGCACAGAAATGTTGGTTAGCATACTAAACACGGTGTGATGATCCCACCCAGCTATAAGACAGAGTACCTGACTCCTCGCACGGACATTCCGTCTTCCCCTGGGCAGAGAGCGGTAAGGCACGTAGACAGAGGAAGAGAAGCAACAACAACCACAACAGGTTAGTGAGAGAGACAGATCTTACACAGAGAGAGAGAGAGAGAGAGAGAGAGAGAGTGAGAGGGAGAAGGAGGAGGCCTGGCCTGAGAGAAAAGCATCAGTCAAAGCATCAGTGCCATGTGGAGTGTGAGACATAAGGGCATGGTTTGGGGTGGGGGGTTGGGAGAAAAGGGCCTATCTGGGAATTCACATTTTGCAGCCAAAAAGAGCTGGTTGACTTGGAAGGAAATTAAGTTTGACTTATCAATTGATCTGCTAATTACAGCATTTCCTCAGCTAACTAACTATTCCTTAATTGTTCTATAAAAAATGCCCACTGAAGAACATGTAATCATATAGATAATAATATTTAATGCATACATTATCATACAAAAAAACCAATAAAGCAAAAATCCTTTCTTTTTTTTTGGTGAGTTGATTAATTGGTTAATCGTTTTAGCTCGGTTCTTTTGTTGGTGAATGCCCTGCTTGTCTGCTGAGTTTGATTAGCATTAGAGTGAATATGGCCATCTGTTTATTTGCATAGCTGCTGTTTGGCCAACTGACATATAGCCAAATGAATTCAGTGTACAGAGGCTGGGGGCTCACAAGAACAAACCTTGCACTGGTGCTTTTGAAAAATACACCATCTTCACATCAAGCTGGACCAGCTTTCCCCTTATCTGATCTTTTGTAAAAATGTGAAGACAAGCATTGAGCAAGAGAAAAGTGCATGAGTGAGACAATGTCTGGATAAAAGAGTGGTCACAGGCAAGAGAACCCCCAAGGACTGCTAGCAAGAGAGCTGAGCTCATGTATGGAGAGACAGAGGGCTAATACCTGAATGAAGGCCTCCATATTGCCATTAAACAGCTTATGGTTAAAAATGGAGCGAGGTCTACACTTCCGCATTCTCTGGGGTTTAGGGGGAAGAGTTGGGGGCCTGGGGAGATGGTGGGGTTTGTACGGTTGGTACATTGCAAATATGAAAAATAATGCAATATGCAACAGTAAAACTGATATTTTTTAAAAGATGTTTTTGTTGTCAGATCTTTAGCAAAACAACAGGCTTCTCCAAATCAAGGAAAATATGGTAGTCATATATTGATAATTTGGGAAACACAGGCCACAGTCGTTTGCTTTCTTGCTGAGAGCTAGATGAGAAAACCAATGCCTTTTCATCTCTTTATGATAAATGTGAAAAGACAGAGAGCAATTAGCCTAACTCACGCTCAGATAGGAAGGGAAAACAATTCATGGCTCTCCATTAGTTTTGAATAACATCAGATCCCTCCCTTTCAGTTCTGTCAAAAACTAATAAATGCTTAAAACCTTATATGATAGAGATAAATAAGATAAAATAAAGATGGGCTGCCCCCCTCCCCCCCACACACACAAAAATCAGGAAAACTTAAATATATCAATTTTAGGCTATTTATGTAAATTAAGCTGAAGCACTTTGATAGTACCATACACAGTAAAGAAACTAGAAGGGCACTGAGATTTAATAAGATGTGGATTTTTTAAATTAGTGGAAATTTTTGGTGACCTTGACCTTGAAAATGAAATCATATGTTGGGCCCCTATATAAAATTTTCAATCAATTTTGGTTCAAAATGTTTTGAGTTATATTGCGAACAGACAAACTAACTAACAGGGATAAGAACAACCTCCCTCCACCTATTGGTGGGCGAGGTAAACATGGATGTAGCTTCCAGGTCAGAAAAACAAAGCCAATGTGGAAGTTCTTCATGCTGCGATCACATGGGAAGTGACATGGTGACCAGAGGCCATAGAGAATGAAGGATATTTGGTGACTTCAACCAACTACAGAAAAAAGAATGGCTGACGATTGAAAGTAGGCAGAACCCAAAACCAACTTTTCTCAACTTCAAGGCAAACAATTAAAGCAACTACCAATGAGAGTACAGGAACCATCGATTGACAAATGGACAGGTAGTAAATAGATTAGAGGGTTACCTAGGCAACCAGCCATGAGATTCAAAGTGTTGTACAATGAGCGAAGTGCTTCCAGTGTGTAGACATAGCTTTAAACCTGCATTCTACCTACACGCCACCAGATGGCGATAGCTGTGGTTGCAAAAATAAAATCAAACACTTTTCTGATGGCTTTATGGTCTCGGCAATTCGTTTTGGGTCATACTGGATAAGAAATTACGTCTATTTTGTAAATCTTGGTCATACTATATTTAAAATTGGAGGATGGTATGAAAGCGCACATTCATTGGCTAACGACTTCTCAGACCCCTCCTCGTCACATCTGTTTCATTGCAATTAGGAAAAGCTCATCTTGAAGCTTCAAAACAGGACTTTAAAAACCATCATGTGACCTTATGGTAGCTACATCCATCTTTTCTGTTGGCTGAAGATCGTACTGAGCCTGCATTATAGTAGACTAACTATATTGACTTTGCAAATGCCTAACATTAGCTAGCATTAGTGTGTGGGACTAGTACAATTGAAGCATTTTGTTTGTACATTTTGTTTGTTTGTACATTAGCTCTCAATTTCACATTGTGAGCCTACTGTTTTCCCTCCCCCTGAGTGGATGTGAGTATGACGCATTACACTGTGACTACAACACCATTAATTGTATCGTCTAGCGTATATTGCAATGCAAATTGCAAATGGAGAAGGTTCATCTTCAGAGTAAATGTTGTGTTTCAGAGCTGCAGCCAACATGTTTCAAAAGGCCCAACTTTTACTCTGAAGGCAAATGGTTTCCCATTGCAGTTTGTGTAGCACTTTTCACCATTTCAGTACACCTCATAGAGTGTTTTTTTTTTTTAGACAAAGTCTGTCACTTCCCATGCAAATTATGGGTGACCACAACAATATTCCAGCAATCGCAAGGGAGTTTTTGTGAACTGGTTGGGGAATATATCTTTTTCCCAAGGGACAGGTGGGTCGCTAGGGAAAAATGGGGTTCACTGACTGGTCTCTAGGCCTGTTTGATTGGGGCTTTAGCAACCATTTTCCCAGTTGCCTCCAGCAGTCACTTGCAACTGACTTGGGAATGCTCATTTTTCCCTAACATCTGGTGGCTGCCAGATGCTCTCTAGGCCTGTATGACTGTGGCCTCATTCACTTGATCTGACAGTGTCACCACGATTGTCATGTCCAAAATGGACAACATAATGTCACTTGGTTAGTGGTCACGTGTCTGAAAAACCTCAATACAATCATCCGAGTGGGATCAACTTTCTCATTTAACACTTAGCAAGAAAGCGAATAAGTGTATAGATCAAAATAAAAGCCAAACCCTTGTATTCCATTAGTCGTGAGCCTGTCTTGTCAATATTTGTTCATTTTCTGCTCATTAAATTCTTTGTATTGAAACATTATCCATCTAACTGGCATTTCATTCCCCTGTCTTTGCATATTTTTTATAGATTAAAGCTAGTAACTTGTCTCATTTGGATCCAATCCAGTCAACATGTTGAGGCTACACTATTCCCACACTGATTTTTTTTATACCACATCCAAGGACACAGGAAGAATTTTACACATCACTGCCTACTTTATTCACCCTCTTGTCACTGAACACCTTACCTTGTTGTTCCATATTCAGCCCTCTCCCCTAAAAGGAATAAGCACACACAGAGAGAGGCTAAATTAGAATACACTGGTCTTACAATCATAGAAGGTAGTGGCACGGTTGAGTGCTGGCTGACTATACAAGGATGGCAGATGGAGACGGAAAGGGGTGCTATGAGAAAACGGGCATCTATTCAGCCAGACTGAATGGGGTGAGCGCCATGGCTGAATCTGACTCACCGCCAGGCAGCGGTCATTCAACGGTCGCCCTAGAAACGGCACAAGAGTCCCAGAAGGGGATGGCCTGTTGACTAGCGCTGTGAAAGTGAAAATGTATCCAGGGGCAACAAGAGTGGGAGCTGATTTGTACAGTGTTATGATTTCATGTTATGTGCACCACATTAGCACATGCACGCACGCACGCACACACGCATACACACACACACACACACACACACACACTCTCTCTCTCTCTTTTTCAGTATAGCAAACAAATTAAGGCCTCGCTTTGATCAGTCAGTCAGAAATGTTTGTTCAGGGATCATGTCATGTATAAAGCAGCTTCCAGCACAATCCTTCTTTATGTCAGACACATAATTCCAACCTTAAAGATGCTAGCAAGAGTCTGATGATGACATCATGGCATCAAACATATTTTTCTTCTCTCTTTTGGCTGAGGTTAATGCATATTTAATATCAGGCATATATAAATGCTTTAAGTGCTACACTAGTAATTGAGCTTGAGGTGGCCTGCTTTTAGGTCCTACAGTTGACAGGCTGTATAATTTTATATTCTATTTTGATTTACTGTTAATTATCTCATTTTAAAAAAATATGTGTTCAATATACACAACTGTATACCCACAGAAGTTGCACCCTTTATGTGATATGTTCATGAGCGTCTGAAAACTTTAGAACTACCCACAGAGTGGCATTCAACCCAAAAGTGCATGTTTGTGATTCCAAAGTAGCAGCATAATGACAAGAGAAGCTACGGATCTTTATTGCCTCTTTTGGTTTCATTTACTGGTCTTGAGGCATAACAGTCTTTAAACAAAGTGCTTGTCATCATGGATTGCAGGGAGTTTGTTCTCTTAACATACCTCAGAATTATATCATTATGTATAATATTTTCCAAAAGCATGGGGATAAAAACAGTTCTAATAAATGCTCTATACGTACATCTGTATATCACGGTACTGTTATAGTGTACACATGTCTTCCTTTTTTGGCAGCTTAGTAGTAACCTAAATATAGAATTTTCCATGCCACTAATGCACAGTGCAACAATGTTTTAATGGGTCTCACCTTCTCCCAGCGTCTGCTTCAGAAGGTCATGCTTAGCTTGCAGTTTGACAATGAGGTTGCTGCCATTCAAGTACTCCTTGTATTTCTATTGATAAGAAAGACAAAAAAGACAAATAGTGCCAGGGTTATTTTTAGTCACTCTGCACATTTATACCACGCTACAATGTCTTTGGATGTACATTTGTCTGATAACTCACTGTAAAGTAGAAGCCCTCAGTCTCTTGCTGATTGGCTCGCCTTTTGGCAATGCTTGCCTTGCTCATGTAAGAGTCAGATGAGGCCGATTTCACCGACTCTGTGGATTGGCTGTGCTGGAAGGCCTCTGAAACATCAAAGTCCTCCACCGTAAGCATGTCGTGGAGGGTCTGCAAGGTGGCATCAAGAGTCTTCCTCACCTGACACACACAGAATGTAAACTTTAATAGTAATTTTAGCAATATACACAACTGGAATATATTTGTCATATACAGTTATATTAAATAAGGGGGAAAAAAAAGGGCAGGAGACTGGTCACTGGTATACGTAAAACACAAGAAGAATATTTATACCAAATGTCTTCTCAGTGTCTCAAACTCAAACTGTGGTGTAAACAAGGCAGCACAGATTATACCACTGCAGGCTATTTGCACCATCGTTAGACTGACACAGTGAACAATAGAGTAATTAGCTTGCTAGCTTGATGCATCATGACATGAAAGATTAACTATGTGCCTTCAATATGAGGCAGACAGGAGGGGAGCGTGCATTTCCTTATTCATGACAGACAGGCACTGACACATATACACACCCTGGTGACCTTTAAACATGTCTGTGTGAGTCACAGCGACCTTGGTGACCATGCTGGGGGTGGCCCCCATTGGAGGCAGGAGACTGGATGAGATACGACCCCACAGATCAGTGTCAGATTAAATATGAATATGAATGCAGAGTGACAGCTCTGGAGACTGGTTGTTGTTACATGATTGTGGCAGAGAGTATAGGTGGCCAATCCCATTATAGAATATATATATATGGAGGCATTAAAGCATATCATGCGCCATGATAATAGCCCATCCCTCTGATGAGTGATAGGTTCCAGTTTTTCCTGAGGAACAGTTTTGTGAAATATTCTTTTGTTTGCTGAGAGGTGAGTGAAAACACAGATATCACTTTCATGTCTGCACTGCAGATATGAGACTACAAGCCAGCAGCGTAGCTTAGCATAGGTGGAAAGAAGGTAGCAAAACTAACCCGGCTCTGTACAAAAGTGATCAAATTCTGCCTATAAGTAAAGTTCACAATTTAACACATAATATCTTGCCCAATAGTTTTCTCTTTAATGTACACATTGTAAATCTTGTTAAAAAGCTCAAAGTGAAGACTGGTTTTTACTTTGAAAATAAACCTTGCTTGTGGAAGCTACTTTTCTCCCTGTGGTTGATTATGGTGCATCTATATCCCTCTTCAGTTTTACAGAGTCTGGTAAAGTGTACCATGCATCACTATGTTTTATTACAAATGCAAAGTGTCTGACTCATCATTGCATTCTTTATGTTTTGGTGTGTTGTCCATCACTGACCACTGTCAGAAAAGAGCATCAGTATATTTTCCTCTATATAGCAACAGTTTAACTTTGTACCCTTCTCCGTCCCAGCACCAACAGTTAACAAATATGCTCCCCTGAACAGCTGCTTCTTGATGTGCTAAGGCTTCTGACAGATTTGGGAAATGGGATATGGGATAATTTAAAGACCTAACTTAAACATGCCCGTATCTATTAGGGAATTTAAAAGCATCATAAGGAATGCAGTGACTAATGTTTTAATGTTCCATGTTAAGGTTATTTGTATATTGTATTATGTTGTAGATGTTGTATTTTATGTTTTTTAGAGGTTTTAAGATTTTAAAGGCAATAATGAATAAAATAATCTGTGAGCAGTTTTGTTCAGCTGATCAGATAACTTTAAACAGATCAATGCAGGCTAAACTAAGCTAACCAGCTGCAGACTATGGCTTCAGATGTAAGGGAGAGAGTGTTAAGAGTTTTTGCAAAAATGATGAACTATAAAACTATATGTTGTAATGCAGAAAGGTAACAACTATAAAGATTCTTTCCCAAAGACTCTGGTGTCTGTTGTTTTGGTGGTGTTTTGCATTTAGAGCAACAGATATGTATCGTGAATGCTTTTTTTCCTGTTCTGCTACATGTAGTCACACTTGATTATTGGCTTGAATGACAATATGTTCATTTCTTTGCATGGTATTTTGCTGTAATGCACTGATGGGCATAGCCCCTTTATTTATACTCAGCAACTCAGACCATCATGTTACCAGCTTCCCCTACAAGACCCTATAGAGGTTTTAAGATTTAATTTTTCACCATCACTGATCATTACATGCGTAAACTTTTGATTTTTATTTATGTACACCTTTGTGGATGCAGCTGAGACACAAAAACATGATCTTTATTGTTTTTTATCCTGATCAGTGTGCCATGAGGATATACTAAAGCAAAAAGGCCAGATGTAAAATGAGTGTCATTGTTGTTTAGGCCATCATACTAAACTCTATAAACATATCAGTAAACTTGCTTCACCTCTTCATTTTCTATTTTCAGTGTGGCCAAACGAGACTGCAGCTGATGGTAGCGCATCAAGAGCTCTGTCTGGACAGGTTGCTGTGCACTCACTTGACACACCTGAGATTAAGAAATAAAGAGTTCTTTACAAGAGTGATTTAACACAGAGCAAAGCAAACATAATAAGAACAAAGACCTTCAGAAAAAGCATTTTTACATCACTATCCATCCCTGTTAGCTCACCTCATCTCCCATGTGTGGCTGATAGTCAAAGCATGCTGGAGGACAGAAGATCTGGCTATGTGTGTCCATAAACTTCAGCTTGTCTCCTCTGGTGTCCATGGCATCGACCGCTCCTTCCAGTAAGTCCAAACCTTCATGGCGAGAAGTTTCTAGACTATATTCTGCAGAAAGGTAGGTTCTCAGGGTGCGAGCTAGGCTTGCATGGTACCCTAAGTCGCAACACTGAGGACAAAAAAAATTAAACAGTAATTACAAATCCATAAACAACCTGCCACAGAAATTGAAAAAAGCACTATGACAAAAAGGCAGCTCTCCATCAAGATTTCCATTCTTGGCTCTGACTTACATCTATCATGTCTGAGACATCGTGGATATAGTATTTGGCCACCAGGGCATTAGTAGCTGCCAGATTGAGAAGATAGTCATTCCGGGCCTTTGTGCATTTCAGCTTGTTTTCTGAGTACTTGGCTTGTCTCTGGGGTGTAAGAGGAAGAGAGGGTCCCATCAAGACAGGAAGTAAAATGGTTTTCTAAAGTACTCGAAAAATGCATTACACATTAAACAGATTTTATCCTCTATAATCTGTCAATATGTGTGTGTAAAATACTTGGATTTACTTGGAGACATCAATTACAAATGCATTTACAGTCTATTTGCACTCGAATAGATAGAGTATATTCGCAGTAATGTGCCTGGCATAAATTCTCATCCTACACAGGCCAAAACAGACCTTCTCCTTCAGTTTCTCCATCTTCTTTACAGAACTCCGACGCTGTGGACGATCATCGTGACCATAGCGCAGGCTAATGTCATTGACCTTGCCAATGTGCTTCTCCTCCTGCTTCTCTGCCTCCTTCAGCTTGCTCTCAGCACTGAGACTCTCGGTATGGTACATGTGGTACGTCTTCATCACCTGTAAGAGCATACAGCAAGTGTGAAGAACATCACAGTTAAACCAGCAAGGAAATTGATTAATGGGATTTAGCTATGATGAAGAAAGGCAATTTTACAATTTGGAACACTGTGCTCTTTGATCATATTGCTTTACATTGTAAGTTAAAGACCCTGCAACCTTAAAGAATAAACTCAAAGATCAGAAGAAAAAAAAGCCCTGTGGGTAGAGACTAAGTGACAGTAAGAAGAAAAAAATCCCTTTTAACAGGAAGAAACTTAATCCAAACCAGGCTTAGGTTAAGGAGAAAGAAATTAGAGAAAAGAAAAGCATAGGGAAACGCCCTGTGGTTTGCTCTTTAGGACAAAGAACAAACCGCAGGAGAGAAAGCACACCAAGTTAGGCAGTCTCGTGCAAAGTCTCACCCTGTAGCAGCATAACTAAGGGATGGTTCAGGGTCACTTCCTTCTGCCCTAAAATATAAGCTTTATTGAAAAAAGAAAAGTTTTAAGCCTAGTCATAAAAAATATAGGGTGTCTGCCTCCAAAACCAAACTGGGAGATTGCTGAAGGTTCTACCTCCCATTCTACTTAGGGATTTTCAAAATTACAAACTATAAGTAAGCCTGCATCCTGAGAACATATCGCTCTGTTAAGATAAAGCAGTACTCAGTATTATGATTGAGGTTTGTATGTCAGGAGAATTTTTTTTTAATTAAATTCTGGATTTTAAAGAGAGCTTTCTAGTCCTGTTGTAGCATACTGATAAAAATGAAGGCTTTTCAGAGCGCTATTAGAACGTAATAAGAAATTATTACATATAATAAGTGTGAAGGGGGGGGGTCTGAATAACTGTTAATTTAACCAGAACATCATCTGGCTCACAATCTGCCACAATTCACAGTTTATTGCAATGTGTGAACTGTAGAAATAAAGTGTTCTT
This sequence comes from Pterophyllum scalare, assembly GCA_024447675.2. Lineage (NCBI taxonomy): Eukaryota > Metazoa > Chordata > Actinopteri > Cichliformes > Cichlidae > Pterophyllum > Pterophyllum scalare. The sequence goes on from JAMQGT020012197.1 coordinate 90,954, forward strand.
GTCGCTGGTTTGCTGTACTCTATCTAAGCTTATTTCCACCACTGAAAAAAAAGAAGAAATGCCAGACAGAGGTAAGTTGAAATTTATTCTGTAATTTCGACTTTATATCATTTCGACTTACTGAGTGATCTCAAGATACTTTTGATTAAGTCGAAAATTTTAAGTTACTACCCTGAAACTCTGACTTACAAACAGCCAAAAATAAAAAAATAAATAAATTCAGTGGCGGAAACAAACTAAGAATTTTTAAATCTACTGAAATTGACAAATGTTACTTGAACCTTGACTTTGAGCACTACTTTGATAAAGCATCAGATGATCACAGTGTGCAAGCTTCACTAAAATATGACACTGTAGTTACGTGGAGTAGGGATTCTTGTAAACTGTAAACGGATGAACAGGTCACAGGCAGGTCTCACCATGGCATGAGCTCATCAGTCTTTTGTTCAGATAGGCTAAAATTTTAATAACCACAACATCATGACATGATTTAATAAATAAAAGCTCTTAACTATATGCTAGATACCCATAAGACCCAAAACATTCTTGTTCATCACACATGTTCAAACATTAGGGAGTGTAGCTTACTGATCATGCTCATGGGAGTGTCATAGATTCATTGACATTTCTTAACTGAGCTGGAGGTGCTGTGCTATGTGGGTCTATCTGTCTGATGTTGCTCCATTATTTGAACAGCCTAACCACATGAGACATGAGTGCTACTTTTACAAAAAAATCTGTTTTCAGATGAACATTTCATGGTGTTACTACAGAAGTCATGTATAAATGTTTAACTGGTAAACCCGAATCAAGAGCACAATTACACATCTGCTTTGCCATCACTGATTCTCAAGTTCTCGTTTCCTAGCAACGCCATCTGAAACGGACGTGCAAAGGACAGTGAGATCAATCAGCAGGGGAGGAAGGAGGTTACAAAGTGACAGTGAGCAACCTTCTCTGCTACAGATGAAACAGGAAACTCCTCCATTCTCACAAAAACTCAGCTGCAGATCAATACCAGGGGCCAGCTGTCTGACAACATTTGCTTATTTAACACACAACCGATAAAATAACCACGCAATTATCAAATTTTCTCTTAAACACTACACTTTTCTCAGTATCAAAGTTGAACAGACTCCTGCTATGCCTTATGCTGTGTGTGGGAGCAGCAGACAGGCATTTAATAATGCATGAATCAGAGGGAAGAAAAATCAATATCAGTATAGCCGTAATATAACATGTGCGGTACAATGTTACACGTGAGAACTATTCCTGTGTGGTTTATAAGATGTCAGTAATTCTGCTTCAAATCTTTTTAGGATTTTCTGCATATTCTGTAACATCATTTCACGATGTGCACACATGCTTAGCTCTCTTATCAGGTTATGTTTTATTTTCTCATTAACTCTTTTTTAAATAAATCACATTTTTTTGTACATTACCAATAATTTGCGAAACTAAGAATATCAGTTCACTTGACTCAACGTGATGAGGGCTGTCAAACTTTAGAGCAGTTATACTTAGTTTTATGATGTAGGATATTCTGCATCACAACATGCCATCTTCCTGCTTACCAAAATACACGTTCATTGTAGACTTAATTACACTTAGTTAAGCTTGTAAATTGTTTATGTTTATTTTATGAATCATATTAACCGTTGAACAGTAAGTAAAGATCATGATATCACAGAGCAATCAGACCCAGAAGAAAGTATTCCGGTGTGTTTGCTGCACTGCATCCCACATAGAGCCGGTGATATGCAGTTCATTTGCTTTTGCCAAATGAAGATGCAATGCAGATGAACACAGATGTTTTCTGTCTACACCACTGCACAGACCTTTCTGTGTGTTTACTAGTATGCATATGCAGATATTTCAGTATGTAGTAAGCGTTCTGTGCGAGACTACAGGACATAACAGTCCGCCGAGAGAGACAACTGTTAATGTACGAGGCAAGCGGGGGTGTCAGATTGCATGTAACATTAGCTGAAAATATTACAGCAGCTCATTTTGCTGTAAGCATAGCACACCTCTGTAGTATAGACTGCTGAGTCTGCTTAAAGCACAGCTAGGGACAGGAACACTGTCTCCTTCAACTGGTGGAGCGATTCACAGCAGGAGGAAGAATGTAAATTTTATCCTTTCGTGACCTCAGGAGAGGGAAGAAATGACCTGTTACAGACTGCTCTGCTGATAAGGCATATCTGCTATGTGCAGTGTCAAGCCCATAGCTTCACAGGTTACAGGTGCAGATTAAAAAAAAAAGCCCGGCTTTATGATTGACATGCCACAGGCTTCCGACACAGGGAGAAAGCAAAACAAGCAGCACGGAGCAGATTAAGAATTGTTACAGTGACATTTGTTTAACTCACCGTGTACAGTTCATTGGTGACTTTCACTAACTCCTCATGCATCTGCACGCCAATGTCCTTACTCTGTGCAAGAGAAAAACAGGAGACAGCATTTTAGAGGAAACTAATACCACATCTGAAGGACAAATGAAGACAGGTATTCAAATATCTAAGAACAAGAACTGGGTTATTTAACAGAACTGCTTTCCCACATGTGAAACACTTGAAAGCTGTTTTGCCAGTTTTATTTTGTATGTGATAGATGTCAGCAGTATTGAAATGCTATCATTACTCTGTGCCAGAAAAGATCTAATACAATGCCTGAAGTGCACATGCAGACTAAAATAGAACAGTGCAGTAACTGCAGAGCATTTCCCACTGAGCAGTCACAGTTTCCGCTCAGTTTTAAGGGATAAGAGACTATGATGAATTGGACATGTCCCACAATACGGCTTATAGCCCAAGAGGGGGAATGGTGCCAGTGGAGAGGGAGCCTAGAAATCCTTTTGAGGGGATACGGGGTAATGCTCAGCCCAATCAATCCTGGGTTGTTTTTTTTTGCCACCTCTCAGGGACTACTTTGTCAAAACAGCAACCTTGCATTTTCACATGTGACAAGCATTAAACTTTAGCACATTCAGTACATTTAGTCTTTGTTTAAAAAAAAAAATGCCAAAGTTGATTCATTTCCCTCCCCACATGTGTCATTTATTAACATCAAGACTGCACTGCAGCTGAACCAGGATACCGGAGTATAACAGGATTACTGTTTAGGAGAGCTTTACCACAATTTGAGCTAACCTTTTGGAAAGGGAGACTTTCTGCAGGCAGTTATTAGTAGCTTTCCTAGTACAGGTTGCAAGCCATCCTATTCTCATCAAGGCTCCCATCAAGATAGTGCAGAGCCCCCTGGAAGGCATGAATTACTGTAAACTCCTGCTGCTGTCAAATGATACTGATCTAAAATCCCCAAGGTGGATTGTTCATCACGGCTGCTTTTCCACTTGCACTCTGCAGCTCTCATACGAACCACACATGAACCACGTAGTTATATGAGATGCAATAGTATAGCAACAGTTTCAGACATATGTTAAAATTTTGGATAAAAGAAACATTTATGATCAAGGCAACAAGCAAAAGAAAAAGTGGTATAGTTTTAGGAATGTATGTATTTTGCACCAGGAAGCATTGTGTTGCTAAACTGAGCTAGAGGTCTGAATCGTTATCATCAGATTTACAGCCTTCTTACTGAGAAAGCCATCACCCCCAAACTGTCATACCACACTGAAATAACAAGGTAGCCAAAGTGATGGAAAAGGTATAAAAAAAAATCATGTTGCTGAAGTTGTCTTTTATTTTTTTACTTGCCACTGAAATTAAGAGAAGATATAGGATTTTTTTTTTCTATAGGTTATAATGCAGTGGTTTCACTGATTGAGCCCACGTAAGTTCAAATTGTTTAATACATGACCCATAAACTAAAACTAAAATGAGTCTGACACCCCTAACTGATATTTTCATGCCCTTTACTTAAATGTATTTTTACATATTACTCACGTGGCATCAAGTTTGAACACCTGCCTTGTGGTTTGAGCAGATGAAATATGCGACTGCATGCGTTAATTACTGTCGGGGAAACACAACCTCATTCATTTAATTCCGATTCTGACCTTTTTGAAAAGTCTGATGACATCTTCGCCCACGTGCGCCAAGCGGACAATGACGTTGTTGTTGTAGATGTCACTGAGAGTGGCGTGGTCTTTGCTCTCGCGGCGGGTCTGATCCAAGACCAAATACCAGCAGTTCACAGTGGACAGGAGATTTTGGTCTTTTCTGAAACAGCAAGGGAAATACTTTGTTAATGAATGAAAGTTAGGGCTTCAAGCAATATTTAATAATTAACTTTCATTTCCAGTTGGGATAAAGGCTAACAAGAAAACTTTTCAAAGTTCATCCACTTGTAAACTAAAAAGAGCACTTAAATATGTACGATGAAGACTTTCTTACAGCACCCAGGCAGCATACACACTTACTGACACATACAGTACACACAGAAGGCATGCTGGCTGCCTCCTTCCTTAAGATAACACGTGAGTTCAATTATCATCACACCAAAGACTTTGTTGATATTTTTTTTTCTTATCATCTTATTTTGTCTTTAGAGATCATTTTAGTGTGACAGGATATAAAAATGCTGTACCTAATTTTTAGCCAATAATAATGCTTTAGACTTATATAACACCTTTCATGGTACTCGAAGACGCTTTACAATTCCATGCACTATTCATTAGCACCTCAATCATACTTGGTAGTGGTAAGCTAATAATGTAGCCACAGCTGTTCTGTGGCATTTTGACAGAAGCGTGGCTGCCAATTCGCACCTATGGCCCCTCCAACCACATTCACACTTAGGCAATGTGAGTTAAGTGTCTTGCCCAGGGACAACAACAGCATGAGCTCAGACAGGGACTCGAACCAGCGACCCTCCGGTTGCGCGGTGAGCACCTACCCACTGCGCCACTGCCATACCGAATAGCTGACCTGTACTGGGAATCAGACCAAATTCAAGTCTGCTTTAATGAGTCGTGAAAGGAGAACGGTGAAGTTAATTAATTAGTTTTACTGTTTGCATCTGTTTGTGGATAGGAAAATGACAATCATGGGGCCATCTCTGCTGATTTCTAACCACAGAACCCTTTTATCACATGATGCAAGCAAAAAGCAGCTCTGGACCAAGTGCTAAACTGCTTTGGTTTGAACATTTGGGCTTCCATCATCATTTTTATCACTCATAACCAAACATTATCAACTAAACTGGACTGTATCAGATATGACCAGTATTTATTAAGAAGATTAAAAAAAAAAAATAGTGGCCACTTCTTAATTGAATGTGCAGCTAATGCATCACGATTGCACCAGCATACCACAACGTGTGTCATTAGTAGCAACCACAGCCAAACCCCAGGTAGCAAAAGAGGAGCATCAAACAACCATGACTAATAAGATGACAACCTGAGAAAGGTATCCTTTGTAGAGGCATAAAATCAAGCTAGTCACAGGTTTACACACCCAAAGAAATCCCCTCATCATTTAGAAAGAATTCATCCATGTAGAATGAAATACACAGAGGTTCTCTAAATAAGCAGCCACTGACACAGCACCCATGATGGAGCAATGATAACTGCATATAGTCATATTACATTATTCTACTGGCTTCCCACCCAGAACAATTATTTATCAAACACCAAGTGATAAACAATCTCACTGAAGATTCTAGCTTCCAACTAAAACTGCATCGAAACCACTCGTGCTAAATCGGTGTTGTAGATAATTCAGTGCTCCCCATCTAAACATGCTAATATATATATATATATATATATATATATATATATATATATATATATATTATATTATATAAATGTGAACATTTTTATTTTGCACTGTCATATCAGATACTTCACAGTTTCTTCCACAATCTCTTCTTTCTCTCAATGCCATATACTAGGTCATTTCTTATTGCTTATTGTGATTACCTAGTAAAGTTAAAAGCCTTACATAGCCGTCTATGGCTGAAATAGCATGCTCTTAATACTGTGTAGCATTAAAAATATGACTTTTCTTAAAGCATGATGTCTGTATCAACTGACTATACAGTTACATCTAGTAAATAACCTTGTGTTGGACCCTCTGCACTTTATCTGATCCACGGCAGTTTCTTCGTTTCCAGCGTGAATCAGAAATGTGGAAGTTATTTTTGACTCTAATCTTGGTTTTGAAGATCGCACTGAAAGAGTAGTCCTTACTTGTTTTCTCTCAACTGCTGCAAAACTTTGATCATTTTCATCCTTGGAGAATTGCATTTATGCTTTCATTTTCTTTTTGAAGTGAATTATAGCTGTTTTTCTGCCTCGGCGATGCTCACTCAAATCTTCAGCTAACGCTAGTTTCTGCACCATAACAAAGAAGAAGAAAGGCACTATAGACGCTCTCCAGCTCCCTCAGTGCATCCAAAACAATGCTGCAATGTAATCAAAGGCTGGCTAAAACCTTATTAGCTGTGCTATTTCTTAAAATCCTACTTTGTTTCAAAGGCAAAGAAATGCACTTAGTCATGGACACAAATTCAGTAATCTTTTACATTTTCATTACCTTTCTTTGTCTGAGGTATAAACACCACATTTATAATTTTTTAGTACTGTTTGTAATGAGTATTTTCTGCTCACTTTACTGCATTTACTGCTCACTTTATTAGGTATACCTTGCTAGTACTGTGTTGAATCCTTTTTGCCTTCAGAACTGCCGCAATTCCACATGGCATAGATTCAACAAGGTGCTGGGAAGACTCCTCAGAAATTTAGGTCCGTATCGACAAGACAGCCTCACAGAGTTGCTGCAGATTTATCGGCTGCACATCCATGATGCAAATCTCCTGTTCCACCACATTCCAGAGGTGTTCTATTCGATCTGGTCACCGTGGAGGCATTTGAGTACAGCGAACTCACTGTCATGTTCAAGAAACCAGTTTGAGATGGTTTGAGCTTTGTGACATAGCGTGTTATCCTGCTTGAAGTAGCCATCACAAGATGGAGACACTGTGGTCATAAAGGGACAAAGGGATTCTGACCCAATGATCCGAATGCCACATCAGAGACTCGTCAGACCAGGCAAGGATTCCTTTTCTTTCAGTACTGTGCAAGTCTCGCGCCACCCCTTATTTCTTTATAGTTGGCTAAGAAAATGGTGCAAGGATTTATTAAAATGTGCAAACATGCATATGGAAAGACTAGTTTGTACAATTCTACCAAGCACGAAAATCAAAAATCAGTCAAAATTTGGTGTGAAGACTACAGGAAAGCACAAGCTTTCTTGTAGTCTTCAGGAATAGGAGAACTTCAGGAATAGTTCTCCAGGCTTCTTGAAGGACATTCAAAGCTCTTCTTTGGATGTTGCCACCATTTTTGTTCCATTCTCAGTCAAGGTGATCCCACACTATTTCAATAATGAGCCATGAAAGAGGCACCACTGTGTTTTACAGACAGGTGTTGACTGATACACCTGTACCTGTCTCCTGAGCGCCTCCGTACACACTGACGATAATTTGGATTCATCACTTCCATCAGACCCATTGTCACTGATTTTCAGTCCAGTTCTTGTGTAATGTGGCTTATCTCAGCCATTTCTCCCTGTTTCACTTTCTTAAGAATGGGTCTTCACAGCCACCCTTCCACTGAGACCAATTCTGATGAGGCTTTGGTGAACAGTAGATGTGTGGTTTAAAGGTAATTTGGAGCGCTGGTTATCAGCATTTTATTTTTTTGCTTTTCCTTTCATCCTTTACCTCTTTGAAAAGAACATGAACAAGCTATCCTAACCCTATAGGCACTCTTTTCAAGTAGAGCAGTTGTTTGATCCTGGACATGGGATGTTGCCGACCTGACTGTAAATGTTTGGCTGTTGGCTGTTCTTGAATGGGGGGGGGGGGAGACTGCAGTTTTCAGGACTCTGGAATTCATGTGCAATTGTTATACAACTAAAATGAGTACAAGAAGACCTGTTTCACAACAACATTTTTGCATTAGCAGAAAGCAACCCTTAGATGAACTACAGATTACTGACAATGAAACACACAGTGCACCTATACTAACTGCTGCAAACTATACTGAATGTAAAAAGCCTTTTGAAACATAGAGGGAGTTTCTTTCATAAACACCATTTTCCAATTGGAGATCCTGATAGTCCTTTTACTAACTCTGACCCTGCAAATTAAAATCTGAAATGACCACTGATAAGAAAAAAGGTGGGCACTGAGTTTTGCTGTTTGACAAAAACTAGCAAAGTGAAAGTGCAGATCTTGTTCTAAAATTCCAACAGAGAAGATCACACCGTATTAATAATGACTGAGACTTCACTCCACTGTAGTCTACAAGCAAGGAATTCAGCTCTTGACAGATATAGTGATAACCATATATTGTGGCAGTGGGAAATCTGGGACAGTGGGATGTAGAGAAGTCATGCAAGTGTTTTTTGTTTGTTTTTTTTTGTTTTTTTGTAGGGGTCTCCCTTTGAGGGTATGCTCCATTTATCAATGTGTCAATGACAAGAGCTCTCGACCATGATTACGCTTTATCTCCAATTGGCCGGAGAGACTGAAAGAGAGACGGAAAGACCTCTCCTGAATAAACCAACCAGTTAGTTATGCCTGATTTACACAGCCGGGTCACATGAATGTCTGCCTATGTAGTAATTTAGTACACTGCTAATCAGATACTAGGACAGATAGGCTTTCCTTTGTCAAACTAAGTTAAGATACTTTTTTTATTTGTATATTTACTGAATGTATGGTTTGTTTTTCAGCTTGGAAACATATAGTTCAGAGTGTTAAAGTCCCTGAAAATCTGTGTGTGTGTTATATATATATATATATATATATATATATATATATATATATAAATAAACACACACACAGATTTTCAGGACTTTAACACTCTGAACTATATGTTTCCAAGCTGAAAAACAAACCATACATTCAGTAAATATACAAATTTATTTTATTTTTGGCTAGGAATTTTAATGAACTAAACATGAATGGGCAGCATATACAATCAGAACTACAAATCTTAATGTGAAAGAATCTGTTGCAGGCTAGTCTGAACAGAGAGGAAGTGGTTTCTCAGCACGCTGCAGGGTATGTTTGTTTCATCACCAGTGATCCCCCACACACAGTCAGTTAAAACCATTTAAGTAAACCCGAGTAAAATAACCCCTATTGTCTGGTTCTTTAGATTCCTAAATGAAGCTCTGATTTATTTTCTTCATCCACTGAGAAAATATGAGTATCTGAGTAGCAGTCTGGTGTGAAGCTGTTTGAGAATGGAAATGAAATGACAGCCACAGAGAAAAGAAAGGGGGGTGGTGGTAAAAGAGTCTGACCTAGTTGGAAGAAACACAGCAGCCTGAGGCCACAAGCTTCCTCGGCCCTGGCTTCATTTCAGGTCATTTCTTCTGCTTTCATCCCGCCTCAGTTTTTTTTTCTGTTTATGCCTTCTCTCTTTTTCTTTTGTCTCTGTTTTAACTGTCTGTGTAGCGATCAGCATAAAATATGTGGCAGTTGTTTACAAGTCAGTAACAGACTCTGGCTGGACTCACTTGAAGTGCTGGTGCTCTCTGGAGGAGCGGATCTTGGAAGAGTAGCGCTCAGCCAGTTTGTCCAGGCCTCTAGAGTACTCAAGCTGGAGCTCGGCCTTTCGGCGGAAGACTCCTGCAGGTCCTGCAGCAGCTGCAGCCGGGACTCGGACTGCTGCTCCAGACAGCGGAACTGCTCCACCAGCTGGTTACGGATCTCTGCATATCAAAAAGGGAGACTATGTTCAGAATAAATACCGCCTCTCTGGGGGATCAGGCTTGCATGCTGGGCCTCACTTCTGTCTGCCAAACAGTGCTGCAGGTCAACATTAAACCCTCAATCTTTCAGCAGTGGCTTGAGCAAAGCATGTAACTACAAATATGTGAGGAGTACAATCAAGCTAGCGCAAGCACTAATAAAAGAACAAAGTCATCATAATTGGATAAAACTGGACGTCAAACTGTATTTGTCTGCTGTCTGTGTTTGTGTGTGTGTGGTGAGTGAGATTGGGGTGGGGGTGGGAGTGTCCAAATGCTGGGGCAGCACACGTGCATATGAGAAGCAAGTCTGATGATTACAGCAGACAGCGGGGAAAATATAAAATAGGTCAGCTTCTCAAAGTGTATTGTGCTGAGCGAGCCGTAGGAGAAGTTTGAGTTGAAAAAAACAAATCGCAGGCATTCTTTCAATTATAAGATTACTGTGGTTTCTTTGTACGACATCTGTAAAATTTGATTCTGTTCATAGAAAATGAGAATGAGGAAAAAATATGTTTTAGCCAAATTTTTGAAAATACTGATGTGACAACATTTCTCGTTTTTTTAAAAGAACAAATAAATTTTTCTTATATGGTATCCATCCATACATCCATTCTCTTCCACTTATCCTTTTCAGGGTCGCGGGGGGGGGGGACTGTCATAGGGCAAGATGCAGGGTACACCCTGGACAGGTCGCCAGCCTGTCTCAGGGCTTCATATTACAGTAAAGATATGAATATCAGTATGTCCCAAGGATTGTTATATTGAGTTTGCCAGTCAATTTCCAGGAGACATTCAGGCAGTTTTTCTACTCTTAAAGCTAATATAATTATTTAACTTCCTGAAATTTTTCTCTGTGGCTACATTTTAATAACTAGACACACACACACCCCACCACTCCCACCCGGGATCGTCTAGTTGATTATTCCTGCATACCTCTGGGATTTCAGGTAATAAAAACATCAAATACAGTAATAAAATCCCTTTTACAGTCTTACATTAACACCAAAAAGGAAAACAAATTATATTTATGGCACACCTGTCATAAATCGAGTGGTTAAGGGGCTGCTGACTGTGAACCATATATCATGTCAGGACCTAGGGCTGCGCTGGAATATCCTGCTACTGCCAATGTATATCAAAAAAGCAGCAAACATACAACATAGATAGAAATCCTAAAAGAATTAAACAAATACTGAAAGCAATAATCAGTGCTTATATAACACTTCTTTTTTCTTTTTTTTGAATCAGTGTCCTTGTATCTATCGGTTTGAATGGCAGAACTTAACTTCCTGCCCAGCCTTCTCCTGTATTATCACAGACCTCACAGCATTTAGTTTACTATATACCATTCTGAACTAGACCACTGGTGAATTTACATCTGTGAATTAATCACTCATAGAACTACAAAAAGGGGGGGGTAAACAAAGATTCTCTCTGTACAGGACAACAAGATGCAGCTGAGATGGCTGAAGATTCCACTATGACAGACTGTTACAACCATGCATAAGATTGCTGGGTGCTGAAAGACACTTTGTATAAATTTATCAATGGAAAAAATTACGCAGGAGAAGAAAAGGCCTTTTGTTAGCATCAAAATGCTGCTCCTGTATCTAGAATAAAAGGTTTTTAAAAATGCCTCCCCCAAACATCTGTGAGTGAAAATGTGAATGAGTGAGCAAGAGTGAGAAAATCTGAGTAAATATGTAATCCCTTGCTATCTGGAGATGTACCCCTCACGGCCCCTACAGTTGCCCAGTTGCCTGGTTACATGCCTCTGGAGGCATTTCAATGAGAGCAGGCCAGTTCCCTGTTCTGACAGTCACAGCAGTGCAGTCTGTTTAGCATAATGGCCAAGGACAAGGGCAACTTACTCTGCTTCGAAATACTCAACAAACAGCCTGTGATGATGAATGAGACAGCAATCGAGTTCAGAACAGAAGGAATGGCTATGTGCTAAAATAGATCACTGAACAGCACAATTTGTGGGCCTGTGTGACTGAAATAATTTTATTCATACAGGGAGAGTTTAAAAGAGCAAGCAAACATTATAATGAGTTGATGTAAATTGATTTCACTGCACAAATTTATAAAAGAAACATCAAATAGACTCATGATATTTGCACTTGCTCTCCTGTGAGCATGTTATTTTTAGATCTTAAACTGTTACTAGGGACTGTGCAATACTGCAGTACTTTCGATGAATGATTCAAGCCTTTGCAGTGTAATGCATAATTACACAGCAGCTAGCAAGGAGTTCAAATGAATCATATACATGGAAATAAGCGTCAAAAGCTGTCTAATTCTTATATTTTTCTATCTTTTTATTGGTGAAACAAGAGTAAAAAAAGATATTGAGTCACACGTGCTATGCCGGTTCCTCTCTATGGGAACGGTATGTAGCCAGAATGAATAAAATGTTCGACACCTTTAGGCTTGTGGAAATTCCCTAACAGGACATTTGTAGTTATTTTCCTTTTAAGCCCTATGGTTTGCATCCAGAGATGCAATGGTAACATTATCAAGTATTTTAAGCATAAAGTAATTGTCTCTACATAGATTTAGAGGGTAACACTGAAGCTGAATTAAATAAAGAGAACTTGCTTGCTTACATCATAGAGAAATTACAGAGCAGACAGACAGCAAACACAGCCTGCTGCAAATATATGTGTGTTATAGCATTTATTGACATATATGTATACAATAACAGACTGAATTTAGGGGAATCTTAGCTTGTTGCCTTCCAGCTTTACAAATTATGCTTAATTTATGGTTCAACAATTGTGTCTGTGTATATAGTTGCCTACGGAGAGTGTCTGTTGTCGGATGGGGGCAGTACAACCGGTCTGTGGCTTACACTTGCTTGTGCTGCTGCTGAGCTGCAGAGGAGAACAAAATTATAACATACAAAGATCTGAACTGAAACCAAATGTCAAAACCCCTCTCCAGAGGCTCTCTGAAAGCAGACTGCAAGTGAGCAGAGTTCAGCGGGAATGGTGAAACAGGAAAAAATACATTATGAAAAGTTCAGACAATGGCTGCGGTGGACACTTTGTTGTTTTTAACACTTGTTATTACTTCAGCTCTTAGTATGTTAAATTTTGCTTTTCTCCACGGCAGGTTACCAGTCTGTGGCCTACTCTTGTTGTACCACATATTTTTGACACTGCCCCCACCTGACAACAGAAACTCTGCAGGAAGATGGGCCATCAAAAGCCGCCCACATACTGCCAACGCACTACCACCACTGAACTATAATTTCCCCTTTGGGCTGCTGCATCGCTGCAGCATGGAGGAGCAAATATCACACAGTCACTGCCACCACAATATCCCATTCAAGCTAGCCTAGCACAGCTACTGCTATGGCCAGTAGGAATCTCTGGGGTTAGTTAGTCATGCATGGCTAGTCACACAAAGCCTAACCCAGAGTGGCACATTGACATAATTTGGCACAAATCAAGGTTGTGCTCTATGAACGCTTCTCTTCGGAATGCAGTAATAGCTATGGTACGCATCTACAATCTATCGTCACTTCTTCTCTTGTGCCATGAATATATTTTTAACAAGGAAAGAATCACAGCTTGTGCAGCCACAGGGAAGGAAAATCCAAAATTCCAATCAATTTTCACGTTATACTGTGTAACTGTCAGCACAGCAGCAAACAGCATCTCATACATGATGCCAACACCCAGGTAACAAAGATATCGTTTCACTGTTGTGATGCAGTCCTGACATTTTGAAACAGCATCATTCTTTGCATTCTCTCAGTATGATGAATACCCACAGAGGGGTATGTCATGGAATGCATATCTGCAGTGAATATGATGTCAGTAGGAAAGCCTATAGTAACACTTGCGTTACAGTGGCACTGTCAGCAAAAAAAGAAAAGATTTAAAAAAATTATATATGTATATGTAAATTATATATATATGTGTGTATATATATATATATATATATATATATATATATATATATATATATATATATATATATATATATATATATATATATATATATATATATATATATATATGGATGGATGGATGGATGGATGGATGGATGGATGGATGGATGGATGGATGGATGGATGGATAGATAGATAGATAGATAGATAGATAGATAGATAGATAGATAGATAGATAGATAGATAGATAGATAGATAGATAGATAGATAGATAGATAGATAGATAGATAGATAGATAGATAGATAGATAGGTATATATAATCAATACCAGTCAAAAGTTTGGGCACACTTACCCATTGTGTCCAAACTTTTGACTGGTACTGTATAGCACAAGGGTTTCTATTTCTGTTCCTATCCTACTCTTTCCTACTATTTCTCCTGTAGTAGCACACATTTCCTTAGCAACAGCACATCTTGCAAAGATTTTGTGTTATAGACTGTTAGAGCAATTAGAGCATAAGACTCCAAACTGCTCAAATTGCATTAAAGATAACGGCCCTTACAGCTATAAGTACAGAACAATGCATGACGGGGGCATCCCCTCATTTAATTGTTTTTTGGCGTCAGATTAGAAAGAAACCTAGGGACACTTCCAGGTGCTCAACTACACACTGTAGAACAACAATATTTGATTAAGTAAAGAAACCTGCAACCCAGGAGTATCTTTTTTTTTTTTGTCACTAACAACAGAAATATTTAATAATAATGATCAATTTTATAATACAAAGCAGCATGTTCTCTTGCTGAGTGTCAACAATGAAACTAAAGATGTGAGTTCAAAACACACACTGCTACACAAATCGTAACTGAGAGCCCAATGTGGCATTAGGCTCGTGTGTTGAACTGCTGTGCAATCCGCAATTCAGCATTATTGGAGGCCAGTTTCAGTGTCAGAATAAAGCTCCCACAGCTCCAAACCGATCTAAGCTCAGTTTGCAAATGAGCTTAAGATGTCAGCTTAAAAGCTTTTCCTGAAATCGAGATGATGGCTCTCTAACAGCTGCAGAGCTGATGTGTAGACCAGTGGAAGTGCGTGTTAATAAGAGCAAAGGAGTCAAACAAACAAACAAGCGAAGTGACAAGGAGAAACTCAACCACACCTCTGACTCAAAACGCTTATCATACTCTTCGTTCCAGACACACGCCAACAAGCTCTTGACATTTCCATTCAGCACATGTACAACAGCAATGAGGTCTAATGAAGGATTTGTGTGTGTATAACAAGCAGGCATTATGTGTGAAATTTTGCCAGTGATGATGCCAGTGTTTAAGATAAGAACTTACGTGATAGTCAGTGCAGATCATTTTGTTTGCTTAGCTTTTCTTATTTAACTCTCCTTGTGTACCATATAAAGAAATATTCATTATAAAAAAATGTGCAATTTATGCAAAATTTTCAGATACATATAGCATTAGTAGTTTAACATTTCAAAAAGACAATGAAATGATGAAAAAATCATCATCAGGCTTAGTTTTGCTTTAAGGTTGGCAAAAAGAAGGACCTGGTTAAGGTTAAAAGGCTCTAGTTCCATGCTCACCCAGTAAAACTACATATCCTGATTCTTTTATCAAAAAACAAACAGGATACATTGTGGGTTGACTGTGGCTCAGGAGTTAAGAGTGGGTCATCTACCAAGCTGGAGGTCAGTGATTGTCTCTCTGCTTCTCCGGTCTGCATGTCAAAGTATTGACATGCAAGATACTGAACCCTGAGTTGTCCCCGATACATCAATTGGAGTTTGAGTGTGTGTGAGAAAGTTACACAAGGCACTTGAATATAGAAATAAGTGCTTGTGATTGGGTGAATGAGACTAGTAATAAGCCCTCAGAGTAGAAAAGCACCATATAGACAATGGATGAATGGATGGATGTAAATGGTAAATGGACTGGTACTAATTTAGCGCTTTTCTACTAGAAAGGTGTGTGAAAACATACTGATGTGTAAAAACAACTATATCTGGGAACTATGGGAAAACTGATTGCTAGCAAGGTTAGCAATCTGCTCCTTTCAGTTATACGCTATGAAAGATGACACGATTGTCTGCTGTCTCTAATGTATTGTACAGATTTCAAAGTACTACTGATCTTCTAATCGAAGTCTCATCAAAGTAAGTGTATTCTGGCCTATAACCAAAATATCCAGCCATTTTCTTTCACTTATTCAATTCAGGGTCAGGGGAGGGCTGGAGCCTATCCCAGCTTCATAGTATGAGAGATGGGGTACACCCTGGAAAGGTTGCCAGTCAATCTGTTGCAGGCTAACACAGAGATATAGACAACCATTTGTGCTCACATTCACACCTATGGTCAATTTAGTATCACAAATTAACCTCCATGCATGACTGAGGGAGAAAGCCAGAATACCTGGAGAGAACCCATATACACACCAAGGCCCCACATTAGATTCAAACCCATGACTTAGCTTAGCACCGCACCACCATGCCATATAACCAAAATAGTCAAGCAATATTTTTTATTTATTTTTTTTGGTGCTGCAGTACTGTTGGGTGTTGAACTGAAATCTCTTACTACTTATGCACATATTTATTGCCAAGCATCAGTATCCCAGCCCAATTTTATTTTATTATTTTTTTCAATAGATTGGCCAATTAGCTGACTGACCTTTCCAGTTCTGCCTAGTTTAAAAATAGCAACCTATTGTACAAGGAAACTACCCTGTTTTTGTGATGGCCTTGCATAAAAATAGTTCCCAGATAGGTGATGCACCAAGCATTAAGACCTAGCACTGTCTGAAGTTGTCTCTAAAAGGTTGGGGGGGGCAGCCCACCCATTTACAACCTGCACTGTCTGCTCCAATCCTGCATCAGTGCTCCTGACTCTCCCCTCTCTCTGGGTGGTTTAGCCAGTCACATATTTAGTGGCAGACAGTGAAATCCTTTCATGGTTCATAATTCATACAGACAGCATACATTATTTATGGACTTTCTGAACTGTTGGCTGTGTGACCTTCTTGAGCAATCACTCCTTATCGTTACAGAGTCACAGGAAAATACTCACTCAAAAATATACCACCCTTTAATGACAGAGACCAACACCATATTATTTAATGTTGGCTTTGTGCAAGAAATACTTGCATGTTTAAATGAATACCTGTTGGACGAGACAGCCCAGGTGAATTGGTGCCTTCCCTGATTGGTAGAGGAAAAAAATCTCACAAAAATAGCAGAAGCACTTTTAAACAAACCATGACGCTCTGATAGCTAGCACAGCCACATATGCTGGACTAAGACTGTCACAACCCTGAGACTGGAGGGCGATCGTTTTCGGTAAAGAGAAAAAACAGTTAACCCATGGCAATAATAAGTAATAACCTCGTCCCAGATGGACAGCTGGAGTTAAAGCCTGAGTGCCACGAATTTATGAGACGTTTTCTGGTGAAAACAAATGACTCCCATACAACTACACAATCTGTTCCAGCCCACAACACTGGACACTGAAAGCCATATAAAGCTTTTGGTAAAGTTACGCAATTGTGCCTTCACACGGAGAATAACAGTACGGTCGGGCCTGGCCGTCACCAACCTTTCACTTGGGTCTCATATTCGGCAATAATCTCTTTGTCCTTCTTGACTTTCGCCTGAGATGACATTTTTGAGGAGAACAGATTGTGCGGTCCTCAGGCAGGAATCTCAGTAGCCACGATGCAGTGTTAGCCCTTGTGCAGTCCTCTCCATACAGTTCAGCAACAATCAGATGTGAATCATCGCCCGCTTGACACAACTTCGATTAAACGCGCTTGAGGTTCTGCGAGGTTGCTGCGCTGCGTTCGGGGCGACGTCGACCTAAAAGTGCATAATTATCTCCGTCCCCAGCCACTCCTCTAAATCAGCACTCTTCGGTGAATCGGAAAGCAACTCCCGTTTGATTTACATTTCATAAAGCCTCGACGAGGAACGCTAGCAGCCCCAGTGATAACAGCACAGTGCTCCTTCTGCACAACGCATCCAGTCTGCCTTTCCCCCCCCTTCTGCCTCTCTCTGCAAGTTCAATGCTGCAGCAGAAAAGGCTGAATGGATGTGAAAGTCAACGTTAGGCTCCTCCTCTAGCTCCCTCCCTTCTCCTCCCCAGTTTTCTTTTCATGGGTGATTTAAGATTCCTGTGTGTGAACTGAAATGAAAAACCTTTCCCAATAACAGAGATGTTGTCTGCAGTCCATGGCTGACGGAACACTGTTTGTAGATAATCGGAATTTATCTGATCTGTTTGGAGCACATCCGCAGCGTGTACAGTGAGTCTGACTGCAGAACACAGGAATAGAGGGGTAATATAGATTCATTATATGTAATTATGCTTAAAACAATTTTCTGATAGCATTGGAGGTGAACGAAGTATTGTCATTCCAAATATTCCTAGCCTAAACATTAATGAAATGCATGTTATATACAAAATACTTTGATAGGACCAATAAGAATGTAACTGAGTAGCTTACTCAGGTGCTTTACTGAAGTACAGGTTTAATGAACTTGTACTTTATGCAAGTATTTCTGTGTTATACTACTTCCTGCTTGTACTCCGCTATAGTTTTGGATGCACTTATTGCAACGGTACACAATACCGTTCATTTTAATGCATTAGTTTCTTCTTCTTATAGTTAGGGCTGGATCAGGTGCCCCTGACCCATCCCTTAGTCATGCTGTAATAAGCTCAGGCTGCTGGGGCTTCCCGTGATGCACTCAACTCTTTTCACTCTCCATGTGTTTATACACCATTCTTGTATTTAGAGGTTTAAACCAGCATTCATAATGATTAAACTCTGGCTGTCTTTCCCATAGTCTACCTTTTGTCTTATCCTCTTCTGCTCTCTCCTTTTCCCCCTCACACCCAGTCATGGCAGATGGTTGCCCCTCCCTGAGCCTGGTTCTGCTGGTTGTTTCTTCCTGTTAAAGAGGAGTTTTTCCTTCCCACTGTTGCCAAGTTTTTGCTTATAGGTGATCACCTGATTTTGGGGGTTTTCTCTCTAATATTTTAGGGTTTTTAATCTTTACCAGTATAAAGCACCTTCAGGCGACTGTTGCTGTGAATTGGCGCTATGTAAATATAAATTGAATTGAACTGAAAACATTTATTATTATAGCTCATGCTACCCAGCAATATATAAGCAATTAAAACCATTAACAACTGCAACACTAAAGAGATGGATACACATCATTGGATCAATAATTATGATCCAATAATATAGTGTATATGATTCTGGAAAATGCTGTTCTACACGAATAACTTTGCTTTCGGTACTTACTGTTTGTGCACTACTAAGCTACTGAAGTACAATTATAACTTTTACTTAATTAAAAAAGTTTAAATATTTTTTTCCACATTGCCAAACAATCATCTGACACAAAATTATATTCAAAGTCTCGTGCACTCACCACTTTTGATGTAATAAATCTGTAACAGAACATGGGATGCAGCATGAAAATCATGCCCAATGTTTTCTATGCCAATTTTCTAATTAATTTATGCTGATTTCCTGTGACTCCCCCCAAAGGAATTCCAGGTTCATAGCACTATGATCTCTCAGGCTCAGTAAAAAAAAAAAAGTACTATTATGGAGCAGCAGCAGTGAAGTGTGTGTGTGTGATTAAAAGGCTCTTCGATACCATTTCATTCACATCAGTTTGGGGAACTCAGAAGTGATAGAGTTAAAAATTTAATGTTGCCAAAGCATTTGACATAATACTGACTTTCCAGTCATGTGACACAGTAACCTTCGCTTGTCTAGAACATCTCAGTATTAGGTATCTAACTCTTTCCCCGAGCTCATGGGTTTCTGTTATGTAGTGTGAGCCATGGTGAGGTCATTGCAATATTTTTCTCATTAGTGCGCAGCCATGACATTCACAGTTATGTAAGTACTAGTGTGGGTGTTTTTTGACATAAAGTATTTGGAGGAGCAAACATTTGATCATCTTTCAGATGGTGCCTACAGATGATGTCACTCAAAAAGAAAAAAAAACACCAAATTTTCCTTTTGTATTCAGTTCCATCATTTAAATAAATTAAAAAGATGTCTGTCACATGAAAAAGTATGTGCAGTATTTATCACACCTTTAAATCCATAGAATATAGTGATTAGAGCCTCCTTAACGAGTGACAGGTGGAACCAGTCTTATTAAAGCCTTTGACATGGAGGGGCTGGTGTTCTTGTTGCTACTGAAGTGTGTAGAATCATGCTGGCACCTAAGAGTCTAGGAGCTTAAGAGAAAAAAAAGTGGTAGCATATAGTTCTAGCAAGGGACTCAAATAAATTGTCCAAATGATTTTAAATAGACCATGTTGTACTATTAGAATAAAACCTCTACAAGTGATGAACATTTCTGCCCCAGCAAATTCAGCCCAGGAGCTGACTGTTTGATGCAAAAAAGAAGCCTCCAATAACAGCAAAATTCATCACAGGATCAGCAGGTGACTCTTGCAACTGTTGGTATCAGAGTGATTTTGGCTACAATCAGAAAGAGACTGCATAAATTTGACCTGCATGGGAGGTGTGCTTGGAAAAAGGCTTTGCTGGCTAAAAATATCACCAGACAACAACTACAGTTTGCCAATAAACATATCTGTAAAGATCAAGTCTGTTTGGAATAATATGCTCAGGACAGACAAATCATAGCTAGTGTTGTTTGGCTACAGTAACAGCAGACATGTTTGGTCAACAACCAAAGGCACATTTTCAGGAGTGGAACTTCAGTTAATTTGTGAAGTATGGCGGTGAATATGTAACGTTCTGGGTTTGCTCCGCTGCCTTAAGGATTGAGCAGTTTGCAGTCCTTGATTCATCTGGCTGAATCATAACAAAGAGTGCTTAAAGATAATTTGAGGCCATCTGTCCAAAAGATGAAGTGGACCTTTCAATGAGACACTGATGAATTCACCAAGGAATTGCTGAAAAGAAGAAATGCTGGATTATGTGGCATGACTAGTGGCCTAGCCAGAGCCACATTTGACTCCGGCTGAAATGTTGTGGGAGGAATTGGAAACGAGCGGCCAATACAAGAAAACCCCGAGACATTTTGCATGTGAAAGAATTTTACATTAAAAAGCACTCTAACATTTCAGAAACTGATGTCAGAGTCTGCGAAATTATACAGAATAGTACAAGAAGTTATTGTCTCCCATGGGGGTAATACTGGGCTTTCTGAGACCAAGAGGATACTTACTTTTTCCACAGGAGAATTTTACACCTTTTGATATTTTTGGATAATAAATGATGATCCTAATATTACTTATGGTTGTGTTCAAATATATCATTGTTATCTAAATCAGATCAGAACCAGAGTGAGTTTATTTGTCCAAATACATCACAATGGAATCTCAACGTGTTGAGCTTGTTTAGATTATTTGTCTTGAAGTGTCAACAAAGCAAACTCACATAATTCATACTTTGTTTCTTATTGGTTTAAGTTTGGCCATGAGAAGCCTTCTGGTATAACTAAATGTGCTGTGCACTACAACATTAACACTGATGGAGCATTTCCCCCAGAGAAAGAATTGCTCAGTGTGTCACACTGCTCTGCATTTCCCCTCTGCAAAGTGCATTTCACATCAGTATGGTTTGCTGACACCTCCTGTCAAATGACTTCCTGTATCATCTCAAGTGCAAATATGTGCTACGTCTTTGATCTTTAATTCTCGTAAAATGCGTTTTCGTCTCAGGGGAATGTAAAGGGATGTGTAGAACAGGGATAATTGAGACTGTGAAAAGACTGCATTTTGATATGTGACAAGAGATCCCCATCCACCTTTGCACTAAATTCTCAGGAAATCTGTGGGCAACTGTCAGTGAGTTCTCAGTGGAGCGCCAGAGAGAAATGTGCAGGGGAAGCTTTCAGTCCTAACCGTGCAAGTTCAATAATCCCAACTTCTAATTTCCTGAGCAAATGTTACTCACCAATTCTTGGCCTGAACAGTGTGGCTGATAAAAGTTGGGGTGGGTGTCTAACTTGGCTATGGAAACTTTAATGCCATCCACTTATAGGCCTTTACAGGAAAAATAATCATCCGGTGCTCCACCAAGAAAATATCAGGATTCTACAGGAGGCTAATAAAGATGCCTTGCTTGAATCATTATATGGTTATATGATTAATATTTAATGAAGGCTAAAGTTTTATATAACTCATTTAAGCAGTTAATATGGGACTGCATTATGCCACCAGTGTTTAGTATAAAATGAATTCAGTTCAGTGAATTCAGTCATTTTAGTTTTAAACATGTTTTTGACAGATTTGTAAAATATTAACACTTTCTTGTTTTATTAGACAGATGTTCTAATAAATATGTTAAGCACTCTATGTCAGAATAAAATTATCCCCTGCAAGCAATACACATCTTTATGAATAATTCTTTTGTAGTGTCTAACACACACACACACACACACACACACACACACACACACACACACACACACACACACTCACACTCACACACACTCACACTTAGTGTTCCTGTGCTGCCATGCTTAGTGCCTCTGTGGGCTTTTTCGGTATCAGCCACTTCTTTTATCTATCTATCTATCTATCTATCTATCTATCTATCTATCTATCTATCTATCTATCTATCTATCTATCTATCTATCTATCTATCTATCTATCTATCTATCTATCTACCTACCTACCTACCTACCTACCTACCTACCTATCTATCTATCTATCTATCTATCTATCTATCTATCTAGAGAGCTTGGTGCTTATATATTGTTAACAAGCAGTATCAGCATCTACTCAGTATTCATCTGTGTTTATGAAGAATCTTAAATTGCATATAAGTTCCTGTATTTTCACATCAGTTTATTACAGTGTATCTTTGCCTCGTCAACATAGATAATTAAAATAAAAATAATTGTAGTTTTACCCCAACTTAAAAAAATGCATACCTGTTACTCACACAGCTTTTGTATCCTGTCAGCATAACCATAACAAAAACGATATGCATGGTTCACAATTCCAGACACGTGAATCTACATGAACTGAAAGAGCTGCAACAAATATGTATGGTAATTTGATGTTTGTACACATCAGA
Source organism: Pterophyllum scalare (assembly GCA_024447675.2). Taxonomy (NCBI): domain Eukaryota; kingdom Metazoa; phylum Chordata; class Actinopteri; order Cichliformes; family Cichlidae; genus Pterophyllum; species Pterophyllum scalare. The sequence goes on from JAMQGT020012197.1 coordinate 113,683, forward strand.
TGCAGATTGTTTAAAGCCATTTCCATGGCATCACACCCACCTTTATGAAACATGCTGTTTAGGGTCATTAAGATAATAGCAGCATTATTCCTGAGAGCCCCTGTTGGCTGGGACTATGGTGGTTTCTTCCCTTCACTTGGGAGATTTTTAACGAGACAAGGTAAGCATGACTAAGACCTGAAGTTGAAATCAATATGTAGTGAAGCTATGTGTTCCCCAAGTTTTTTCAAATGGCTTATTGCATTCAAAACCAGATGAAAACCCCGGAGTACCTAATGGCAATCACATGTACAGCATGGATTTAACAGATTCTCCTAAAAAATTCTGTAAGTAGTAGAAATCATCACATTTTTTGCTTTTTTTTCCCACACCTTGGCTCGTGATGATGCACATTAATAATAATGGGTCAATGACCACCTCCAAATGGGGAAAACCCAACTAGGGTTTAAGTACCTGGGACTCTCATATCTCATGTGAGACTCTCATGACTTGGATGACTGAGAATCTGCACAGATATATTTATAATTTTTCTCAATGCATTTTTCTCAATGATTGCCTTAATTGAAACACTTGTACACTGGCAACAGTATTTAATTTATTTTTGTGAAAATAGCAAGGCCATCATCTTTGAACAGCTATAGGCACCTATCCTTTAGACCTGTATTACCATTTATTTAAATTAATATTATTTTTTATTTTAGTGTATTTTAGTGTATATTAAGGCAATTCTGTTGTGGGTACTAGTGTTGCAGCATTGACCCATTATTGACCCAATATTATACATGTGTTACTGAAAAGCAAGTAACAGGAACGTATCTATGATTTTGTAGCTTCATTCATTCAAGCACATCACAGTTTAACGTTTGCCAAGTGTTTCATGCAAATTTCATGTTGTTTTTCCTGCTCTGTTTTACAAGAGCACACACATAACGCTCCTCATTTCACTCCGGTTTCACTTCAGCGTCCACTCATCATCTGACGAGATGACACCCTCTGCTGGTATGAAGTTTAGACAGCCAGCAGCCACCTACCAGCTACCAGTGGCTTTATTTCTACGACTACCTTCTACATGCATTATGGTTACATTTTTGTTTCTTGCCCATATCCTTAAAAAATATTTTGCAATATTTCATTTAGTAGTAAAATGTTAGCAACTCCGTCGTATAACCTAGGAAACCTTGACCCGGGACATCTAATTACTAATCAAGTAATTAATAATCGGTTTCGGTACACAAACACGTCATCAATAATACTCGTTCCTGTGACTGTCCATGAGTCATCTTGAGTGGATAAAAATAGAGGTTTCTCAGTGCCAAAGGGGTAATTGGAAGATGTCATTTACAACCCTGAGAACTCTGTGACACCCTCTTCATAGTATGTGCTTCTTTACAAACATGTTGCGTTGCCTCTGATTTGTCACGGCTATGAAATGTAGTGTTTTGTAGTTCCTTGGAAACGTTTCACCGCTCATCTTCAGTTCTCTGACAATGGAAGAAGCCTTTGGGATGAGAGGTGAAACGTCTTCCAGGAAACTTAAAAGAAGTCCAGTCGCCTTTTTCCAAGTCCCAGAGACCACATGACCTGGATGACTGAGAATCTACGAAGGCTATGAAATGTATGGACTTTTCTTTGAAGTCACTGTAGTCTCTGTAATTTGTAACCAAATTCGAGCCGAACTGCAAACTGTAAACATAGTTAATTGTCATGTTCATATCTGTCTGTGTAAGTCTGACACCTTTCATTGTGGGGCAGGTTATTGCTCAACACTTTGTCACTGGCCACGCCTTTCCACCGCCCCTAAACAAGTGCTTATTTACAGCTAAGCCAGGCTTAAAGATATAAGCGAGTCGCCAGCGGCTATAGACTATCCACGGAGCAGCGTAAGTTTCGGACTGCACAGAAACATGTGGTGGACAATATTTTCAGTCATTACTGGACTCCTTATACTAGTTCTCCGTTGTTCGAATCGCAGTAGGTAAGATAAATATTGTAACATTTTGATTTTCCAGATATTAAAATAGTAGCAAGGCTTTTTAAATATGTTGTAAGAGTCTGAAGCGTTGTAAAATACTATAAATGTTGTTGCTTTACTGATGTTATTTCCTGAAGTTTCATGCATTTAATCCTCATCAAATCTAAACAACTCTGAGCACCTCTTTTGGCATGACTTCATGTTAACTCCAAACCTGTTGCGTGAGATTCATGTGAAATAAAGGGAAACAAACGATCAAGCTGTTGGAATATGAATGTGTTTCCTTGTACCTGACTGACAGACGGAAAAATGAGCCTCCTCTGGACAACGGTTGGATTCCCTGGTTGGGACATGCCCTGGAGTTTAAAAAAGATGCTGCAAAGTTTTTGGGCCGGATGAAAGAAAAACATGGAGATATCTTTACAGTAAGTTCTGAAAAATAACATTTGTTTCTCTTCCAGAAATAAGACGGCGATAAAATATCACATTCAAAAAAAATATTCTCATGTCCCTAAGTAAGTTTATTAGTCCCAGATAATCCTAAGTAGGTACTGCAGAGGCCACTAAAGCACCTTTTTTTTGACTGTTGAATGATGTTTTCCTGAGCATTTTTGGGATAGGTGAACTCTAGAGCTGAATAAACTGACAATTTATCCTCACAGGTACGTGTTGCTGGTCTCTATGTGACTGTGCTGTTGGACCCAAACTCATTTGATAATGCGCTGAATGACAGCGAGTCCTTCGATTACAGCAACATCAGAAACCAGGTCACACAAAAGGTCTTCAGTCTGCAGCTGGGAAGCATTGAGCCTACATCAGAGACGATGGCACAGTAATAAATGCATCTTTATAGGATTTATAATGAACAAAATATGTTTGAAATCAGTGTTGCTAATCTTATATTTAATTTGCATTTCTTAGGCATTTTCGAGGTCACAGTCTCTCCAGTCTGAGCAGCTCCATGAAGACTCACCTTCAGAACCTGCTCCTGCATTGCCACAATGGCAGGAGACCTTCAGAGTGGAAACAAGATGGACTCTTTGACCTTTGTTACAGCCTTCTTTTCAGGTAAGACATGATATTTTAATCTAGCAAAAGAATTGTATCTAATTTTTAAGAAAGGATAGCTATGATGGCATTCTTATGCTGTTAACTGTGCCAGATGCTCTTTCCCCCCCCTTATTATTGTTGTTCTCAGGGCTGGATATCTTACGTTGTTTGAGACAGACAATGCTGAGGCTGTCTACAAAGAGTTCCGCAAGTTTGACAATCTTCTCCCCAAACTGGCTCGTAGCTCACTCAATAGAGGTAAGCTGCACAAAAGTTAACAAACGTGAAACTGATTTTCAGTCGATACGCAATCTAAAGTTATATCTGTGCAGCACCATAATACTCATTTGTGATGGTGTAATTACAGAGGAAAGCAAAATAGCGAGCTGCTCCCGGGAGCAACTGTGGGAGCTGCTGTCCCCACACCAGCTGAGAGGAGGGTCAGAGTCAAGAACCTGGCAGCAAAGCTACTGTGACATCCTACAGCAGGAGGGAATAGATGCAGATATGCAGAAAAAAGCTCTGCTGTTACAGCTATGGACCACACAGGTGGGAGCTGTTTTAATTGTCTGTCCTGTCTCTCCACACACAAACCATAAACATCCGCAGAAGAATGGTATCAATGCATAAAAACACCTCCGCACCCATGGCTTGAATTCCATTTCATGGTGTTCAGCCTGTCAGCATAGCAGAAATGATAGAGGCCAGATTCGCTCAGTCACTCAGAACTACCTGCCTCAACATGCAACTTGGACTGGAGTTTTGCCATGAATCAGTTTCCACGTCATTCTGTATTCCTTGAAGCTGAGGAATAACATGTGCAAACACTGAGAATGAGGGCTGTGTTTGTCAGCTAAAGTTGCTTCCTCTTTTTTTTCAGTTTCAGGTACTCATACCAGTCATTTGTGCTGTCACTCATTTATTTTGTGTGTTGGCTACAGCCCAGTTCCTCTGAAAATGCTGTTTAACCGGTGTTAATGGATGTAAAGTCTTTTATAATGCATCTCATAAAACTCTCCTTGATACTTTTATTCTTATTGTGCAAAACTTTATTTTAGGTTAACCAGTAACTCTAATCTCACCCATGACCCCTTTCTGAAATATTATTTATTTCATTTCAGTGGGTTTCAGTATAAAATATTTCCCTTCTTAGCAGTATTGACACAGGTGTGACTATGGGATTTAAGGTTTTTCACCAGTTCAGACAGGTCCCAGTGGTAGTGCAAGGAGGTCATTGCTCTCTGCTGCCAGGTGGGGGAGATAGAGAGCTGTTTTTGGTCTTTGTTTCTGCTGTTCCTCTATCAACCTGTTATTCTCCCTGAAACAATGTTTGCTCACCTTTTAACACCAGTGTATAGACTTCTAACAAGGAGAAGCTTATCCAGGCCTCACACTGCGGCCTCTTACAGCTGCTGTGCACATTTGGGAAAGCCCACCATTTCTCACAAATTTTTCTGCATTATCATGTCTGCTGAGATATTGGAGCACACAGTCTCGGTCTGGAATGGAAACTGGAGCACCACTGCAGAGAATAGAAGGATTAAATGTGAGAGGTGCCAGAGTGACGCTTATACATGTGTTATAGGCAGACTGATGGCTTTTTTCAGTGTAAAGTGTAATGCTAGGATTTCACTGAAGCCGCCTACATCATCATGAGTCTTGCACAAGCTGGAGGTTGCTGTTCTTTTCCCATTTGCAAGCGATCAATGTTATTGACTGAAACATACACCGATCAGTCACAACATTAAAACCATTGACAGGCGAAGTGAATAACATCCATCATCTCATCACATTGAAATGTTTTGCTGGGAAACTTTGGATCCTGTCTTTACCACATTCTGCAGACACAGACACTGATGCAGAACAATCACACCCTCAACACTCCCAGTCATCAGTACCCTCTTCTACCAGGACATTGCATACACCAGCAGTGAAAAACTGGGCATGGATGACTTAAGGAACATGACAACGACCGAAAGGTGTTGACCCTGCCACGAAACTCCCTATATCCTAATATGATCAAGCATTAGGGGCTTTTCTGTGTGGCGTTTGCGTACATGGATTTTGTCTGGGAAATCCATTATTGTCCAAAGCCATGTTGTTTTTGCATATTTGTTGTCTGCCTTTTCCCATATATTAGCTGGGCATACTAGCACGTCTACTGCTTGCTAATTAATCAGCAGTTTACTTTCTTTCATCCATGCAAAAACTGAACTGCAGAATTTGCTTTGTATGCAAATGGAAACAGTTTCTTTCTTCTGTCTCTTTAATTATAATTCCCAAAATGCCAAACATTTTCCTCTAAGAATCTGCAGCTGTTGGGATAGACTGATACTATAATCTATATAAGTTGATCTGAAAACATAAGAGGACAGAAAGACAGTATGATGTATGTACTTCTAGTCACTTTTGCTCATTTGCCCTGCCTGTCAGTGGAGAGGTGACCTGAGATGAGCAGAAGTAAGAACAGTTCACCTAAACCACAGCAATTACTGTCTGACAGAGGTATCTACAAAGTAAAGACTGGCTTATTATCTATATTCACAGAGCAGCAGTACAGAGAAATTAGAGGAAATACAAATCACCAAAATTGACATTATTCTCACTGGTTTATATTTATTATGATTTTTAGCATTTCTTATTCCTGGTTCTTACTTAGCCATTTGTTTTTGAATTGTTATGGTAAATAAAGTCAGTGAGGCTCATATGCACCCCTTTAAGCTTTACTGAGACCTGTTAATTATGTGTTCTATAACTTGTACTTCCAGGGGATTTGTGCCACTTTAAAGACTCTACTGCCAGGAGGCTGAGGGGTAGCATTGGTGGTTGACAGTATTTTTCAGACTTGAAACTTATGTAAAGGTTTGTGTGTGTACTGTTTGTTCCAGTGTAATGCTGGACCTGCTGCCTTTTGGCTCCTTGGCTTCCTGCTCACTCACCCAGAGGCCATGGAGGCTGTTAAGTCAGAGATCAGAGACCTTTCCACTCCACGGGATACTTCCTTTCAGCATCCCCAGATCAACCTGCTGGAGGCACACAGCACACCTGTATTTGGTACATAACAGCTGCTAGCAGCCTTTCCTGTTATTCAATTGAGCCCTTCTGCCTTGGGGTTTAATTGCTCCGGTGGGATGGAAACAAAGGCGGACTTTGAGCTGTTAGAAATAACCGCAGCATAGTGAAACATTGACAGCAGCAATGGCAGTTTGAACTTTGAACCAATTAAATGTTGATTGCCCTTTTAATATAAACGTATCTGTGCAAATATTTGTTCCTCTCCAAATTACGCCTGAGGGCTCTGCTGACTTAACTCACACTGACACCCCTCTGACATCATCCACTCTGCTGTCCTTTCAATTCTGCAGATAGCGTTTTGAGTGAGACCCTACGGCTCACTGCTGCAGTAATGATCAGAAGACAAGTGGTGCAGCACAAGGTCCTGCATATGGCCAATGGACAGAAGTACCACCTCAGACAAGGGGACATAGTGTGTATGTTCCCCTTCCTAAGCCCTCAGACGGACCCGGAGATACACCAAGAACCACAGGTACTTAGTGTGCAGACATGAAGTGCATTAATGTGGAGTATGATTTGTCCATTAACAGCACAAACATGTGCCCCTGTATAGTGGTATTTTTAACTATATAATAGCAAATAAGGTGGCCTTGAGTTTGCATAATTAAGCATTGTGATTTAAAACACAGGCAAAATACTTCCTCTGAGATCAGCTGGTTCATTATTTTATTTGTCTTGATAGGTTAGATGTGATACATTATTTTATAATCAAACTCAGCATACAACTAACTAAGCCCACATGTGTTGTTTTTGACAGAGTTTCAAGTATGACCGCTTCCTAAATGAAGATATGACAGTGAAGGATAACTTCTACAAGAATGGAATAAGGCTGAAGTATTACACCATGCCTTGGGGCGCAGGGAACAACAGCTGCATCGGGAAAGCATTTGCTGTTACAACCCTTAAACAGTGAGTGTTAAAAATCGTCAGCTGGTTTGTCAGATCTTTCCATTAAGTATCTTTAATTTAAAAATGATAACTTTCATCATCAAAGAGCTTCCTGCAATTTTGTCCTGATTACCCGATCAGGCCAGTACAATCTATCTTCACTTAGTATTCCTCCTTTTATCATTTCAGTCCTGCTTTCATGTTCTCAGTCATAAAGCAACAAGCTGTTATGTAGCCATTGCTTATTCTAAGTACCAAACTGTGTGACAGAGTATGGTATTAGAGAATGGTCAGTCACAAGAGCCTGTCTTTGTCAGCTGTCATATACAAATTTGAAACCAGCCTTGCCCATACTAACGTGTCTGAAAAGATATGATAATTAGTGGGTGATTTGTTGCTGTTTTTGTAAATGTTTTTTACCCCTTCTTTCTCTAGATTTGTGTTCTTGGCCTTGACCCACCTTGATCTGGAGCTGTATGACCCCGAGGCTAAACTGCCTCCAGTTAATCCCAGTCGTTATGGCTTTGGGATGGTCCAGCCAGAAGGAGACCTGCAAGTACGATACAGACAGAAGAGAACAGCATGAAATGTGATCTGATTGCTTACCATGAAAACTGCTGATTGATGTACTGTAACATTATTTATTCTGTTATATTTGATCATTCCACCTTAAATCCTATTTAATGTTTCAATTTTTGTAAAAAGAGAATTTTTTTAAAATAAAAAATAAAGGAAAAACTAAATCAGACTGACTTGTCAAATTTTTGATGACACATTTTACCTCTGTGTTTAGAATGTATTTTTTCTAAAGGAAATGCAGACGCAGCAGATGCAAAAAAACCCTCTAGGTTTCGGTGGACTGTACAACATAACTATGTAAAGCAGACTAGTGAAAACTTGTTCCACCTAAAAGTGATCACATCCGCTACACGCCATGCAACCATGCATGGTCTAATAATGTAATGAACAGAGCTACAAGAGTCTCTCGAGTCGGGTGGGAGTTGCGGTTGCCTATTAAGATGGTAGGCTTTGGTGCACGTTCATATTTACGCGTCTTTTTCTGGAGACACTCTGACGTACACATAGCTGTGTCTTTTTGATGACAGAGTCACAAGGCGGTGCTGAAAGAGTTAAACAGATGTGGAAGAGAGCGCTGAGCTGCCATGGATCCACCTTCACAGAGATGCGGCGCCTCCTCACACAGCTGACTGGGAACACAGGTAGTCTGTCCGAACGGGCTTGTCGGCGTACTTGTTGATCTTCAGGGTGAATCAGGGCAGCGAAATGCGGAGCAGGAAACCTGCGGGTAGACAGTAGATCGTGCCGGAGATATCTCTGCCATGTCGTAGGCAGAGGAGGGGGAAATGGATTGGTTTATACCCTGGCAATAGTAAACCAATAACGGCGCCTCAGTTTTATTTTTAAAATGCCACTGCTTCATTTGTGTTTCTGGTAGCGGATTTATTGTTCACAAGGCGGTACGTGCTGGTGTGATTCAATGCTGGACGACAACTCACGAAGGTATTTTTTGAGCTCATTTCCATTTCTGGACTTTGTATAATAGGAAACCTATCAATGGTAATAGCTTGTCAGTGGCATGTGGGAACGCTGTGCGTTCAAGCTGCACCAATATGGAGCAGAGAGCCTTTGAAAAAGACGAGAAAAGATGGAAGATTTGCATACACTACATTGCACTTTTAGATGCTTAGAATCATTCTCAATCTAGCTACGCACATTGGCAGTGTGTACAAAGGTGGGGCTGATGTTTGTTTTGTGGTTTGTTTAATCTGTTTTGTCGATAAAACAGGAGGAGGGTGGAGGTGATATATATATATATATATATATATATATATATATATATATATATATATATATATATATATATATATATATATATATATATATATATATATATATATATATATATATATATAGGGAGAGAGAGAGAGAGAGAGAGAGAGGTACACTCTGTGTAGATTTTTCTTTATATTGTATGCGCATTTTGAGACTAGTCCTGAGGCCTGTTTGGGTTTGTGCAGGGTTACAAACTTTATGTGACAGCGATCAGTGATCACACCTGCAGGCCCGACGTGTTGTGGAGTTTTCTATGCCCTCATTATACACACATAAGCTCAATAAATATGTATCATGAGCAGCTTGTGCCACGTGTACGGTGGTAAAATAAATAAAATTTGTAGACTTTTCGTCAGAAGAGGATGTAGCGTAGACTATATTTTCTTGTCAGATAGGCTGTCTTCCCAGGGGAGCTCGCCGTGATTCAGGGAGTGAACGTTTGCTTCCTGGTGTTTCAGCACCATTGGACTGGACAGCGCTCACTTTGTACCACATTCATCACTGTGTGGTGTCCTGCATCTCACCCACCCACAGCACTGCATGGGCGTCAAACGAGCACAGAACGACCACTATGGTGGGGATGGAAAACTACTTTAATAATAATAATAATAATAATAATAATAACAATAATAAACTGAGACATGATGGCCTCTATTTTCCCTCCAGTGTGTGTGCAGCCATCACAGCAGAAATCGTTTTTGTCATAAAGATAAATATTTTATATCTGTTACCACAGAAGAGAGCTCCCCTCAGAATTGGTCAGCACAAATAGATGATGTAAAGTTTTGGGAACATGTTATCATCAGCATGTTTTTTCCCCTATTCCCATTAATCCCCCAAAATAAATGCATGACTCTGTATACTGGTTTTAGTTAAAAGTTTTCTGAACCCTATCTGAGCATATTTTACTACAGGTTGAGGAAACAATTTAAAAGAAGATTATATTGTAAATGCCATTTTAAGTGATTTCATCTATTTCATTTTACCCTAAATTTATCTGCTTTATAGCATATGGAGGCAGGGGTTTTCCTCTTCTTGTTGTTGGAAGTGACATGGGAGCATTTATTGAAGCTTTTTGCACTATCAGGTTTGCATGATTGCAGTACAATAATAAGACAGGCTTCTGTTTTTTGCCTTGTTTATATGTGAGTGAGTCATCTTAATAACCCCCATCTGTTCACCAAGAGAAGGATTCTTGTGGTTTCAGGAAAGAACACAAAAAAACAGAATAATGCTGAAGACAAAAAGAACAGTAGTAATTGATTGTGAAATATCCTTAGAAAAACTTGGTATTCTTTATTTTGGAAAGAGAAGTTCAACTAATGATAGTTCAAGTTGAAGTAGTTTTTTCACAAGACAGACAAAATTAGTGAAAATTCATGCAAATTAATTGTTTTTACTTTATCTTCATCATTATTTCAATAGTCAGATTTACCCTAGGTGCCTACTGGGGTCATGTCTGCCAGAGCAGCAAGGTGTTATGACCATATCAGCTGAGATTAACGGGCATCTAAGATTTGCATCATGACCTAGAACACTAATGGCTTCTTTTTGTTTTACAATTCCTTTAGATACCATAATGAATGAAGAGACGATCAAGTGTAGTCCATAGCCTTGGATGTTCATGCTCACTCTACCTAAAGTTATCATGGAGAAATCCTTGGCAGAGTTAAATAAAGCCGGCTCCCGGTCAACATCATCACTGCCGCCTGAACCAGTGGACATCATTCGCAGCAAGTCATGTTTCCGCAGAGTCAGGCTAAACGTTGGAGGACTTCCTCATGAAGTCTTGTGGCGAACGTTAGACAGGCTACCACGAACTCGTTTGGGAAAGTTAAGAGACTGTAACTCCCACGAATCTCTGATGGAAGTGTGCGACGATTACAATCTTGAGGAAAACGAGTACTTTTTCGACCGGCATCCAGGGGCATTCACATCAATCCTGAACTTTTACCGCACAGGTAAGCTGCACATGATGGAGGAAATGTGTGCCCTTTCATTTAGTCAAGAACTGGACTACTGGGGCATTGATGAGATCTACCTGGAGTCATGCTGCCAGGCTAGGTATCACCAGAAAAAGGAGCAAATGAACGAGGAACTCAAAAGGGAGGCTGACAACTTAAAAGACAGAGAGGGAGAAGAATTTGACAATACTTGCTGCGCCGAAAAAAGAAAGAAACTTTGGGACCTCCTGGAAAAGCCCAGCTCGTCTGTTGCAGCAAAGGTAAGCCATGAGTTTTTGGTTGGGAGCTGATCAAACAGCTGTTGGATGGATTGCATGCTAGTATATGATTACACTGGTGTTGATGAGCCCTATAGGATGAATTATCTTCACTTGGACCCCTTATCACTGAAGTGCCTGCAGTGCGATGCTAAAGTCAAAATTTCAGTTTGTTTAATCTTCAATAAAAATCAAATAAGAGGAAGTGTTGGTGTACTGAATATCAGCACAGCCAGGTGAACATACCGTAGATTACTGCCATTACATAGAGAAGAAACAGTTTACAACACAAAATGGGTGAATCATTACATTTTGCTTGTTCCAAAGTTGAACAAAAGGTAAATGTTGGAATTCACAGAAAAAGTCTGTGGATGCGATGTATCAGCGTGGGATATGTGTGTGCTGTTGTCTGCTGTTATTGTGATTCAAAACCTGGGAACAGAAAAAAAAAGTGTCTTAAGAAATGAGTTTGGTAACAATGAAAATGCCTGTCTGTATTTATTGCTATAAGCCATCTTTAAAACATGACGTAGAGCTCATTAGCTGTGTGTTCCGTAATGCTGCTGTTACAAAGGTCCATTCATTGCTATATAATTAGCATCATCATTATCATCAAACCCAAGAACAGACCTTCAAACACACAGACAAATGGACCAACTGGGAATAAGATTTTCATATTATTACCTTCTTTTTTCCTTTAAATATAACTCACCCTCCGTTGTTCTCAACATTAAATTCAACAAAAAATAAAAAATAGTTTCGTTGGCTTGCAGTAACTAAAGCATTCATTTATTTGTGACCATCTCAAAAGCATTTTGAGCTACTCTGCACAAGGTCTGAGATATTGAATTTTAGCTCAGTGCACATTAACAAGAAGCTGGAAATGATATTGAATTCTTTCAATCATAACCCTAACCTTCACTCAATGCATGTTTGGCCCTCAGCAGGCCTTTCACAGAACCACACCTGCAAGTGCAACCTGGGAGACCACAGCAGCGTTAAACATGAGCAACCTTTGATCACACTGTTCTCAGTAGGATTGGAAGGATCAAAGAGGAGGCTGTTTCTTTCCAGCTCAGTTTTAAGGGGAGCAGCATGCCTTGTTTGTCTTGCAGCTATTATTGTATGGGAAATGGAAATGAAACTATTAGCAATTTGTGCCGGCTGATGCTTTGCAGTGAGGATTTGTTCGAACTGTCAGCTCTAATCCACAAACAGAGTGAGATGAGTGCATTGAGTCTGTCAGTGAAATGTCTTCTTCACAGGAATCAAAGAGATGTAAAATCAATGCTCATTGGGTTAGAGCTAAGAAAGTGTGGTAGCCTACAAAAAGGAGATGACCACTCAGAGTTGACCATAAGTTCTCGTCTCCATTATCACGCCCAGATACCTGCAATTTATCAAAATATCAGCAACAAACTGTTTTGAAGTGTTTAACAAAAATGGGTACAGCTATTCACTTTGAATTATGACACAGCAAATTGCTTTTGCAAAGCGGTTCCAGTGAATCTCTGGCTCTCAATATCTATCTATATCTATTATTCATGTTAAAAGTATTTAACTGAGCTGCTAATTCACATCACCTCCTGGTTTGGCATCATTATACCTTGATAGTGGAGGATAGCATGCCAGAAAAAAAAAAGACCAAACTCCACATAGCAAGCAGCAGAGTCTATCAATTCCTAATTAGCTTAAAAGGGCCATGTGAAACCACAGACCAAGCTACTAAAAGCATTACAAGGGGTTGCTGTATTGTCTTAGTTGGATTTCTCTTTATTTTATTTTTTTTTAAACAGGCTGGAACAAACTGTGGGCTTGTCCAACTTCAACCACAGACTGTCCCAGTGTTAGCTCAGCAGCTGTGCTCGCCTGTCCTGGATCAGAGATGGGACTGTATGTGCAGCAGCCCATAAACAGATGGTGAATGGTAGCCATTAGCACAAAACAAATGGTTACCAGGCAACAAAAGTACAATTTTATCATCGCCAAAGGAGTGGGTATTGAACATTAGAGTAGGCCTATTTGAGTTTCTGCGTGAGTGTAATTGCGCTTCTGTTTAGTTTCTGTTTCAGTGTTTGTACAAAACAAAACAAGAAGCTACAATTTTTAGATGTTCGAGAAAGAAAAAAATCTCAGTGTTGCTGCCTGTGTTCTCTCTGCCCTGTCATCCTTCCTGTCTTTCTTTTCACCGCACTGGCTCATATCTCTCCTTCCTTCCTCCCTTCTTCAGGGTCTTCTGCTATATACCTCTGACTAAATGTCAGGAAAATGTCACATTAATTATTCTCCAGGAGACTGTGGGCCCAATTTGAAGCTTCCCTCTTTCTGTTTACATTCTTTGTAAGCCACAGCATTGTCTGCCTCATTCTCAGATCAGATTCCAGTCACCATAAAATAAGATTGCGTCTGACCGCTGGCAAAGCAGTGCCTAACAATCAGATTGGCACCAAGAAAAGCCTTTTCCACCTGCAGGAGCATTTATGTAATGTCATGTTAGATTCGGGTGGTTTCTCTTATTAATAATACCACAAATATAATCTGTTTACAGATTGGGAGGCTGAGAATATGCTCAAAAATTGCAATACAAATATAAATGTTTCAAGCTATAGTTTGAATCCTGTAGTATACAAGTTAATATTCAAAGGAAAAATTTGTAAATATTTCACAAAATGTGTCCTGCTTCTTCTGCCCCATTAATAAATAATCCGATTTGAAATACATTTTATTTTTAAGGTTTTAAATCTAGTAATGTGGGTTCAGCTTCAAATTACAGAAGAAACGATAGCCTAATGTAAATATTGCTGTCATTTTTGTCGTCCATGCATTCATAAATGTGGATTTACCTGTTCCTGGTCTGTCAGAGGGTATTGCGCATCAGATGGCAGGCAACAAATTCCAATTATGCTACTCTCATGTCACAGTTAACATGACAAATAAATGTGGTTTGGCAATAATTCTACTCATAAATCAGACTGCAGCAGAATCCAATACGAGCACCCAGACTGGAGTCAGTCACTGTTTCTGACAGCTGGACAGCCACAGCTGGATAGATGATGTATAAGAAGCCATAAAAAAACAAGACTAGAATTCTGTGTCATCAATCAGGGGCTGGATCATCCAGAGCCTGCACTAAATATTTTTTAGAAGACCAACAAAATGGTTTACCATTTTAAAGGTTTTACATTTTACAAATGTGACTTATGATTGTACAAATATGTAAAAATCTCACAAACTGTTTTTCGCAAGTTTGGAGCATTATAAGTCCTCTATTTTTTGCTGTCTATTGTTTCCTTTTGGTAGGATAGACAGCCACATTTGTGACTGCTCAATATACCTTTAAGATTTAAGATTTTATGCTATTTTTCAGAGGATTCATCAGTGGAACTTCTCATGTAATCTAGAAAGTTGGGAAAATACAGTAGATGATTCATACCTCTCACAGTCATACCTCTTTTACAGAAGTAAGTTTTTTTTGTGGTGTTCCTCATTTGCCAATTGTGAGAATTCTGTTGTTTTCAGTTCATAAAACTTTCCTTATTCATTAGATATGACCCTAACAATATCTACTTCTCTATCTATTTAGATGATGCATGGATATATGTTCCAAAATGCCTACTAATATAATTTATTCTACTTGCCTCTAGTTAAACTCTGTCTACCCCTAAACCTTTTAAAATTTGATGAAGTTAAATTATTTAAACTGAAAGTTAAATTCTCAGTCTATTCATTTTATATTTGGCAAGCCAAAACAAGGGAAGTTTATTTATAATAATGATGTCAGAAAACAATAACTGTACAGCCCATTTCATACAAGGCAACTCAAGTGGTATTAATAATGCATTAAAATGTTAAAAGAAAGAAAAAAATTTAAAGAAGAGAAGAAAATTTGAAAAATAAAAAAGTCTAAAATAAAACTATTAAAAACTGAGATAAATTTAAATTAGAATTTAAAGAATAAGAGTCAGGATCTTTCTTTTTCAATTTCCTGGCAGTCTGCTTATTTGATCAGAAATTGTGTACAAATTTGGCTATAGGAGCTTACACAGTGTACAAAATAAATAAATAAATCTGGGTTCATTTATGTATTCAAGCTGTTTTGAAACAAATTGTCTTATAGTTAATGTGATTGAAGGCACTCAAGTACAGGGAATGTAACTTTGTGAATTATTTTGCTCTCTGGAGTTCATTTATATTTTAGGGGGAATCACCATCCCAACAGCAATCACAAACAAACTGTGCCATTACTTTTGTAAAACACAAAAACACAGACTGCACATTCCTATACTCTGAATGTCTCATAACATTTGCATGGGGCACTGATGAACATTTTAAACCCCCAAATTGTCAAATTTGTTTTTATCCAACTTAGTGAAGAAAGTGTTTTGCTATCTACTTTGAAATTGCTGCTATTGGACCGTGAACATCAGAACGTGCTTGGTACAGTACCAGTCAAAAGTAATGGGTGACTGGAACTGCCTGTAGAAGCAGCTGTAGAAAGAGAGAAAGCTGCTGAGTGACCATGCAGTACTAAAGTTACCAATTGTATTTGATAGAAGAAACATATCAGGTTTTCTCAGGTTATTGTCCATCTTGTCTTGGCCTGTGTGGTACAGAGATTTACGCTAGATAATGTGTGCTAGGAGCTTGAGTGCCCCAGAGATTGCTTTTATGCTGGTGGCTCTCTGCCTGTCACACTGTCTCCTCATCAATGTCTTTGCTCCTGAGTGTCTCTTATAACTTGCCATGAAGTCAAAGTCAAATGCAGCCATTAAAACTCCATTGCAGCCTCTAAAAGTTAAAGGTGAAATAAACTCAAAACCTCAACGACAGTGCTTAAAATATGGACTCGCTAACTAAAGGAATTGATTAACCACTCTCACCTATCATCGATTTTAGAATGAATTTAGTTGAATGTAAGGAACTCACTGCCTTTACTTCCTTTTACTCAATCTCCACCCTCCCCCAACACACACACACACACACACACACACACACAGATATATCTACTGTATATATATATATTCAGACAGTTTAAAAGCTTCAGGAGATTAAGGCTGACATTTAGAGTAAAATGCTCCTTAAATGATTATAATTAATGGTGTTGCTCTACTTTACAATTGTATGTGTCACAAATATAGAAATGAAGAACTGTGACAGTAAAAATAACTAACAGATCCCGCAAAAGTACATTCAAAGGCTTTAAGTGCTGGAATCAAAGCTGCTAATTAAATCATCAGTGAATCATTCTTGCAAAATTCACAAAACTGTATTTTTGTTGTTGTTTTGTTTTGTTTTTTTCATTCCTTACCTGA
The DNA here is from genome assembly GCA_024447675.2 of Pterophyllum scalare. NCBI lineage: Eukaryota > Metazoa > Chordata > Actinopteri > Cichliformes > Cichlidae > Pterophyllum > Pterophyllum scalare. Next base: position 130,055 of record JAMQGT020012197.1, read on the forward strand.
ATGATCTTTAAAGATTACAGCTTTCACCAGCCCATCGTGCTTTAACTAGGCAATAACAGCTCCACATGGGTATCATGGCACAGGAAATTAGATTTACGGTACAAGATAGCAAATGTTTGTATTTGTAATTGTCAAAAATTCCCATAAACACACTCCTAAACCTTGTAGAAAGCCTTCCTAAAAGAGTTGAAGCTGTTATAGCTGCAAAGGGTGGGCTGACATCATATTAAACCCTATGGATTAAGAATGGGATGTCACTCAAGTTCATATGTGTGTGAAGGCAGCAGAGCAAATACTTTTGGCAATATAGTGTATCTTTTTGCATCTTATTTGGCCTGATAAAAACAATAGAAGGAAGAGTTAATCCTCTTTGCAGCCTGAATGTTCTTTGCAAATTTCCTTACACATTCAATGGTATGTACAATGTAAAGTAATATATAATCATCCTGGCAGTGGTTATTTTAATTTGGTTTGTTAAAGATATATTAGGTGATCTAATTGGTGGCCATATAACCAACAACAGAAAGATAAAGTCATGTTAAGGATTATTAAGATTATACTATATTGATGAGTATTAATAGTCAATCACGAAGCGAGGCTTTGGAAAGAGTTTGGCATTATGCAGTAGCTGTTTCAACATTGTGCTGCATATTTCATGTTCATTCACTGTTAATGTGCAGAGGGTCTGGCTGGTCGTGTTTGTGAGTATTTTATAAGTCATGTCATGCATTTTGTAGTGGATAGAGCAGAATTGGTGGTGTAATTTCAGCTGCTCAGGGTTACACTGGGGCAAGTTTTAGTGAAGGTGGTTTGCTCTTCAGCAGATATTATCTGTCTGTTTGGTCTAAAATATGTGTCATAAAAAGTGTAACTATGGTCATTAGAGTGTATATAGATAGATAGATAGATAGATAGATAGATAGATAGATAGATAGATAGATAGATAGATAGATAGATAGATAGATAGATAGATAGATAGATAGATAGATAGATAGATAGATAGATAGATAGATAGATAGATAGATAGATAGATAGATCACAAATTTCATAGAATAGATGAGGAGGTGGACAGGAATCATACAGAGCTGCACACACCTTTCATTCAATTTGAGGTTAAGCTGTTACATGAGCTGGCAAAAGACATTAAGACATCACATTTCCAAAGAGGAGTGAAGCCTGAAGGGCAACAATTGTAAGGGGGAAAAAATAGAAATCAGGAAATCTGGAGAGTCGGAGACTGAAATCTGAGTCAGGAAAACAGAATATTAAAGAAGCTAATTTGTGACTAAGGGAAAAAATTAAATCAAGTGTTTCTTTTAGCCTGTGGAAAGAACACTTCAAATTCTGGGTTATCTGCATATGGTGATATTGTATTCATTTTGTATCTGCCTCTTACAGATATGGGAATCATGTGCGTCATAGCATTGCATTTGTAGGGCCATGATAGCAATCTGTTTAACGTTTTTTTTTCCCAGTCCATAATATAAACAAATCTACTCATAACTGAGTAGGTCTAATTAGAGTTAGACCTTCACAAGTTTCCCAGCACACACAGAAATTTGCTCTATTTATGAAAAAACTGCCATGGACCTGGGTCTTAGGTCCAGTGATTTGGGTTATGGACTTTTAAGTTCTGTTTATTATTTAATAATCTCTGTTGATTCTTAGTTTGCTTTTCATTTGTGAATGGGAAGCAGAGCATTCATCTTTCAGGCCCCTCTTCTGTGGAACCAGCTCCCAATTGAGATTCAGGAGACAGACAGCCTCTCTATTTTTAAGATTAAGCTTAAAACTTACCTTTTTCATCAAACTTATTAGGGCTGGATCAGGTGACCCAGAGCCATCCCTGAGTTTTGCTGCTATAGACCTAGGCTGCTGGGGGGTTCCCATGATGCACTAAGTATTTCTTTTCATTCACTTCTTTTTACTGTCTTTATACCTCACTCTGCATTTAATCACTAGTTATTTTTAATCTCTGTCTCTCTTTCACAACATGTCTTTTGTCCCATCTCCCTCCTCTCATCCTCAATCCTCTCATGACTGCCCCTCTCTGAGCCTGGTTCTGCCAGAGGTTTCTTCTTGTTAAAAGGGAGTTTTTCCTTCCCACTTTTGCCTTGTGATTGCTCATAGGGGTCGTTTTAACGTAGAAATGTTAGATTTTCTCTGTAATTATTGTAGGGTCTTTACCTTACAATATAATGCACCTTGAGGTGACTGTTGTGATTTGGCACTGTATAAATAAAATTGAATTGAATTTAATTATTAGTTATTTAAAATTTAAGTTAACAAGATAATAGTAACAGTTAATAATACAGCCTGCGACTAAGGGTGTAATTCCCCTAGAATTAAATGGAATTTCCATGTATTTGACCTGAAATTACAAGGCAATTATATTTATCTATACATACTCAGTAGATACACTAGAGTAAGGAGGTAATAATTCAAGTTTTTACAGGAAAGAAAAAATAATTATACTGTAAGCTATAGTACTACATAATTTCTGGCTATTTTAGTGGAAAATCAAACTAAATTTCCTCCTCTTACATTGTAAATAATTTTAAGAGCTTAGGCTATATAATGTAGTAGCTTAACCTTGGCTTTTTACATTTTTATTATGCATTATATTGGTCTGCCTCATGCATCACTGTTCAATTGTTCTCTTATATAACATATAAAAATGTGACAAGGACTGAAAAAAATAAACACTGGCAATCGCACCTTGAGTCCCGGACTGTATTATAAATTGTTACCTAGATACTAATGTGCATGTAAGAGGATTCAAGGTGAGGTTTCAAGGATTCAAGATAATGAGATGTCCAGAATGCCACAAAGACTATGCTGAATGAAGTTTGAGAACCTGGAAAATGTTCAGATATGGGGCATCTATGTCTTCGCATAGACGTTAGGGAGTTCTTGATAATTTGTACAACTACAACTATTAACAGGCTAGGATCAGCTGAGCCCAGATAACCTGAAAACAAAGTGCTTTTGGAAAAGCTTTTTATAATCACATTTATTTACACTATTTTATGTTTCGGTCACCTTCAGACCAGATGAAGATCTAAAGGATAGGGCTTATATGTTGAGCAATCATCCACATTCTCAGAGAAAAAAAAAAGAAAAAGAAAAATGCAGATCATTGAAAACACGATTCCTGAACTGTCATTTAAATGTGCCTCCATAGACATGGTTGCCAGAAAAAGTCATTCTGGGACACAGATGCTGTGGAGAAAACATGTGTATGGTTGAAATATTCATGAAATATTTAGCACAGCAAGAAAGGAAAAGGAACATCTATCAGCTTCACTCCTTAATATGAAGACATATATATTATGCATTTTGTACTCTTTATTCTGTAAAAAAGAAAACCTTGGCAGTGTGGTGTATAGTATATTTTTTTAGACTTTTCAGATTTACAGTTGAAAACGCAAGTGTCCTGTGCAGTGAAGTTCTGTCTCACATGTGGCTGTAACAGTATGTGCGGTGATTAATATTGAAATTCTTGTGTAAGTTATTCCGAGTCAGTACTAGCCCTCAAGGAGAGAGCTCATCAAAGACTGGCACAACTGCTGAATCATGATATTAGTTCGTGCAGCGTGGTGCACCCGTAAAACAATGTTGCTGCTTAGGCAACAGTGAAGATTTGAAGCCTCCGGGCAACAATGTTCCCTTTTCGGAAAAGCGGTGGGGAACCCAAGAAGAATATGCAAATTGAAAAGATTTCACAAATCAGGAAAGTTAGCATGGCAGCAATAGGTTTCTCTGCTGTCTCAATTACTGTGATGTAATGATGTATTTTAAGAGCAAAAACATTAAGCGTAACCTGGAAGTTACGCTCAATGTTTTGCTGGGAAATATTGGTTTTTTTTAATGAAATATGAAACCCCAGGACTAAAAAACTGTGCTGTACAAATCCTTAAAACACTAGCCACCCATCCATGCATACATCCATACTAATCTTTGAGCATCTGAAATAAACGATAAGGTCATACGTGCGTATCATCGGCTCGTGTGTATTTAATTTTGAAACTGTGCTACATGTCAGTGTCATCTTTCCACACTGTTCACTATCCAGTATATGAGAAGGTAATTACATTGGTGAGCTAGCCATTATAGAATGGATTTATTTCACATTAATGCAGAATAGGTACCCTAAGCAATTCTCACAAAATGCTTTGCACAGGTCAGGGATGGTTAAGAGGTGTCACTAGTAAACCTCTCTAGAGTCACTTAAATTTACCCTACAGATGGAGACAGATTGAGCAGCAGCAAGATTAGCAAGTGTTTACATCACTGTTACAGGAGCACAGCAGAGCAGTAAAGTGGATGTTGTGGGGCACTGGCAGTGAGATTTGAAAGGAGGCATTAGATATACAGTATCTTGCATCAGGTACAGTTTGCTATGCGCCTTTTGCATCAGAGCAGCTTGGGCTGTTTGCCTGAACTAGCTCACAGGCTTTGATCCATTAAATAAAACATGCAGTAAACTGCGTTATTGGCTTAAAAGCTGATGTATACAGTATACCATGACATTCTGTGATGGCATTTAGTAACTTAGGTAAACAGTTATTGTTACAGTTAGTATTTAACAGTTTGTTCATTTCCTGTCTTCTTCATTTCTTACTCACACAACAGAGCCAAGTAGCTCAGCAGTATATTGTGTTCACGGTTCTGCAGACAGCCCATGTCACTATTACATTCAAACGCCCCGCACTTCATATCCAGTTATCAACATAACATACAGTATAGGTATGCAGAACAACAGTCTCTACAGAAGATTTCACAGGAACAAGCAGCTCAGATTCTTGTGGTTTTGCTACTTTTTTCAATTGGTGGATTTCACTGCGCAGGTTGTTTTGAAAGGCTATTGAATACATTTAAAGACAGAGTGAAGGCCAGAGAGAGGCAGACTTTACTGAGGTTAAAGGGAGATATTCATCAAGCCAGTAGCTTATTGTGAGAGCATATAGAGATCACTTGACTACTAGTGTGAGAATCTTTTCACCTAAAAGAACACTTTCACCTAAACTTTGTCCTGCTTTCAGGTTGCAGTATGTAAAACCAAATAAAGACACAAACAGAGTCTATCCATGGCAACACAAAAACAGGCAGTTTTCATTACATTATTTTTATTTGTTTCTCATTATCAGGCATTAATATTGCCTTTTACTTGAATTCAGATTCACTGGTTGCTTACCCCAAACAGGGATTATCCAACCACAGTGAATGTAAATAACTGTTGCGGATTTTTTTTTTTTTATGATAAATGAGCATGGGGAACATGAAAAAAACACAGCATTAAATTTTTAAAATTTGTTAAAACCTATGGCCATAGGAAAAAAACTGTTTGGTTTTACAGTGAAAAATGAAGTACATCTGCTTCTAATTCTAAGATTTGAAATATCAGAACATAATGAAAAATGATCTGGTTCTTTAACAGGTCTTAAAATGCCATTGTCATTATTTATTTGACAAAAACTCAACCAAATTGCAGAAGCAGTGCATCCTTATTGCTCCAATAGGAAATAACAGGGTAAGCCACCAGATGCTGCTTTTCAAATGCACTTGATTAACTGATCATCAACAAATGTGAGCACCTCTATAAAAGCAGAAGCTTTGGCAGTTTGGAAGTCTGAAGCATTCAGGTGTGTGTTAACACAATGCCAAGGAGGAAACACATCAGTAATGATCTTGTTGTTGAAGGTGTATAAGGTAATTTCCAAACAATATGAAGCCTGTTGTATTATAATGAGAAAGATTATTCATAAGTTGAAAACATTAAGAAAATTGCCAATTTTCCCAGGAGTGGACATCCCAAGGTCAGATGTAATGCTCAGTGAAATAAAATTTATAAAAGAAAAAGGCTGAACAAGTACAGTGAGGGAAATGATTATTTGATCCCCAGCTGAATTTGTAAATTTGCTCACTTACAAAGAAATGAACAGTTTTATGGAAGTTTTATTTTAATGGAGAGAGATATCAACCAAAAATCCAAAAAAACCCACATTACATAAAAGTTATAAATTTATTTGTATGTCATTTGGTGAAATAAGTATTTGATCCCCAAGCCAAACATGACTTAGTACTTGGTGGAGAAACCCTTGTTGGCAAGCACAGCAGTAAGATGTTTCTTGGAGGTTTGCACACATCTCAGAAGGGATTTTGGTCCACTCCTCTTTACAGAAACTCTATAAATCCTTTAGGTTTCTTGGCTGCCACTTGGCAACTCAAAACTTCAGCTCCCTCCACAGATTTCTGTAGAACTGAGGTTTGGTTCACTCCACTCCATGACCATATTGTGCTTCTTCTTTAGCCTTATGCTTTGGGTCATTGTCATGGTGGAAGACTCAGTCATGACCCATCTTCCGGAAGGAGGCTCTCATCTAAGATTTTATGACCCCATCCACTGGCCACTCAATGCACTTAAGTCATCCTTTATCCGTAATAAAAAACCAAAAACAACCCAAACCAAAGCATAATGTTTCCACCGCTGTGCTTGTTTGTTGGGTCATACTCAGTATTTCTCTTTCTCCTAACACGGTGGGTCAAGTTGGTACCAAAGAGCTCAATTTTGGTTCCTGACTGATTGTCATTTATACTTTTTCCATTTCCAAATAGTCACATCAACAGTTGTCACCTTCTCACTAAGCTTCTTGCTGATGGTCTTGTAGCCAAGTCCATCCTTGTGCAGGTCTACAGTCTTGTCCTTGATAACCTTTGACAGCTTTTTGGTCTTGCCTGTGGTGATGGAGAGGTTGGAATGGAAGAAACTGATTTTGTGGACAGGTGTGCTTTATACACATAATAATAATGCCTTAGACTTATGTAGTGCTTTTCACAGTACTCAAAGACACTTTACATTTCCATGCACTTTTCATTCACACCTCAATCATACTTGGTGGTGGCAAGCTACTAATGTAGCCACAGACAGAAGCATGACTGCCAGTTCACACCTACAGCCCCTCCGACCACCAACCACATTCACACTTAGGCAATGCGGGTTAAGTGTCTTGCACAGGGACACAACGACAACATGCACTCAGACGGGGACTCGAATCAGCGACCCTCCGGTTGCAAGGTGAACACCTACCTACCTACCCACTGCTCCACTGCCACCCGCATAACAAGTTGAGCTCAGAAGTATCTGTAATTGATTGACTGATTGTAATCTGTGTGCCACATGGGCACACAGCCAATCTGTGGGAGCCACAATTCTGGCTCTGTTGTAGGGGATCAAATACATATTTTACTCAATGACAAGCAAATCAATTTAGAACTTTATGTAATTTTTTCTGCATTTTTGGTTGATATTCTATCTCCATTAAAATTAAACTACCATAAAAATAGGGACTGTTCATTTCTTTGTAAGTGAGCAAACTTACAAATTCAGCCACTACATAGCTTATTTGGAGGAGTTTCCAGGACAAAGCCTTTTCTTGGCAGCACTCCTTATGACTGCAAAGTTGTTTGGAGATGTTTGGTCATAATGCACAGTGCCACGTTTGGCGAACCACAACCAAACACAGCATATCAACGCAAACACTTCATACCAGCTGTGAGGGACAGCCGCGGAGGGCAGATATTTTGAGCTTGTTTTGTAGCCACAGGTCATGGGCATGCTGCAGTCATTGAGTCAACCATGAACTCCTCTGTATACTAAAGTGTTCTAGAATCAAATGTGAGGCTGTCTGTCCAACAGCTAAAGCATGGCTGAAACTGGGTCATGCAACAGGACAATGATCACAAGCAGTAAATCTATATTAGAATGGCTGAAAAAGAAAAGAATCAAGTTGTTGCAATGGTCCAGTTGAAGACCAGTTCGTAACCTGATTGAAACGCTGTGGCAGGACCTTAAGACAGCTGTAGGTAAACAGCTGTCTGAAAACCTCAATTAACAAAATTGTAACAAAGAGTTGGCCAAAACTCCTCCAGAAGGATGTGAGTGATAAAGTCATACAGAAAATGATTGCTTCAGGTTATTGCGACAGATGGTTCTACAAGCTACTTGTGTACTTAATTTTTCACATACAGTTTCTGCAGGTTTGCTTAGTTTTTGTTAAATAAATACACAGTGTAATATGTCATGTTGGTCAGCTGAGGTTGTATTTACCTCATTTCAAGACCTGCTGAGGACCAGATGATTTTTTTTAATTATATCGATATGTACTATAACCTTAGAACTGAAAGAAGTTGTACTTTTTCCACACTAAAGTGATAACCTGATCTAGGACAGAGTGAGTGGCGTGAGTTAATTCAGCAAGTAAAAAATTACGAATAAATGATTTGATCCAGACACAAAATAGTTTTTGGCCATTTTTTGATCATTTTTGGTTAAAATTTTGCCATGTTGATTCTACATTGAAAATTTCAGCTCTGTTTTAATAAAGTGATATGACTGATATTTGCAGGGCATACCATGCCTTTCAGGCAGCACAGTGGCGTGGTGGTTAGCACTACTGCCTCACAGCTAGAATGATATCTAGAAGGTCTGGGTTTGATTCCACCTTGGACCAGGCCTCTCTCGTTGTGGAGTTCGCATGTTCTCCCCGTGTCTGTGTGGGTTTCCTCCCACAGTCCAAAGACATGCAGTTACAGGGGTTAGGTTAATTGGTCACTCTAAATTGCCCATAGGTGTGAGTGTGAATGGTTGTCTGTCTCTCTGTGTTAGCCCTGCTGGCGACCTGTACAGGGTGTATCCTGTCCAATGTCAGCTGGGATAGGCTCCAGCCCCCCTGCAATCCTGAATATGAAGATGGGTGCCATGACTACTAGCTGAGAAATTTTGGTTTAAGATAACACAATCTGAACTATTCTAAATATTAACCGCTCATACTTCTGCTGTAAAAGGATATGGAAAAGCTTACAGCAGTCAATATGGTTATAAACCTCATGTGAAATTATGGAAGACATTACTGCCTTTGTGCCTGTTACAACGATGTTTGTTTTTTTTATACAATAGCAATGTAATAATCTTCAGCTGAATTATGCTAATAAAAACACTAGGTTGGGTGCAGTCTGCATGTATACTGTAAAATTTTGTATAGTAGGTTAATGTACCATTCTTTGTGAATCAAGCTGACTTCTGTAAATAATGATCTTTCTGAGGAGGAAAAAACATACTGTAACAGTATACTTTTTTTTTCTGTTACTGTTGTACTGCTATTGTTAAATTAGACTGGAGTCTGTTCTCCCAAAATTCATCTGCGCTAATCAGGATAATTGGGCAAGGGCATACAGATACATTTTACAGTAGGAAGACTAAAATTAGGCCATTAAAGGTGACCACACAGCTAATAGTAGTATCATGCAAAGCCTGTGTTGTATACAGCAAAAAAACCAACAACAACAACAACAAAAAACCTGCTGTTGTAGTTTACAGCAGGTACCCTGTAAAATTAGAGTTTTGTGCTTTCAAATCTAGTTGCTTTTATTTTATTGTAATTAAACAGAAACACTGGATACAGGAGTGTTTTGTGCTCAAACTGGAATGATACATTTTATTGGATATGACACGTGGTTTTGTCATGGTCTGACATTGAGTTGTTGGGAGCAATACAAAAGAGACTGTTTTAAGTACAAAATTAAGTGCTTATAGCTGCCCAATTACCAAAACTTTAAGGATTTACATGTTAATTTGAGTGTAACACTCAAAAGGGATTAACAGCACTCAGACTAAATGGCCACTGATTTTGGCTCTCTCAGACTGTGAAATAAGGACTGTTATACAGTTAGTAAGTTGAATATCTCCAGTAAGCATGTGTTTGAGTGCAGGATTAAGAGCGATCTTGCTTTATATTGCTCTCGCTCTCTGAATAGAATGCATGACATTCGCATCTTGCAGTCTAGGTCATACATAACTTGTCTTTGTGCATCTGTTTTTGAGCCTTCTTCTTTATTTCACTCTTTCACCACCGGCGCTGAAATGTTTAAAAGTTCACTGTCACTATCACCATGGTAACTGTCATTTCTATGAAACATGCAGCTGCCTTCTATTCAAGCATCATTGTTGATTGATGATGTATGTATGCGTGTGCTGTTGTGCGCATTTCTGTAGAGGAGTTATGTGTGGGTCTTTCTCTGCCTACATATCTCTTTGCGTTTCAAATCAGTGCTTCTCTCATGTTTAACTTTTCCTTTCTGTGCTGATTTGTGCAGAGTATTCCAGGATGTTCTCTGATTTCTGTAATAAATAAATGATTATAGAATGCCACAACTGCATTGTATTAGGCAATATAATAGTGAAATATCCCTGAGCAATGTAATAGTCTTGGCTCTTTGTATTTTTGACACCATGTTACTGTACACTATAGCTAAAGAGAAGTCCTTAAAATGTTTATTTTTTTGCATTTAATAGACAAGAAACAGGTGAGGCTTCAACACACATTACCTTAACTACTTTCCTTTAATACTTCATCAATCCACACTGATACACACTGAGAAGTCTTTCAGTTCCTTTTGAATGTTTGAAATGTTTTGTAGTCCAAGTTACACTGTTATTTCTGATGAGAACAGCCTTCTTTGATGTACCAAACCAGACCTTATACCGTTTCTATTTATATAACCACCATGGACCAGTCAGAGTTTAAATATAGATGCTGAGTCTGGATTCTCTTCTTCATCTGAAATGCATGAATAATTGAGAGGGAGAGGAGATGAGGTGGGATTCATTCAGGAGATGGATGGGGCAAGTATAGAATTCCTACCTATGTTAGTGGTTTACTGAATGGGGTTTTGGTGCACTTTGTGCATGCAAGCACTGCATAAGTTGGGGAAAAGTTTGCTGAAGGCCCTAAAAAGGCTTGTTTTATGCTTTTCTATTACCTCAAAATACATATTTTTCAGTGGCTAAATTATATAATGTAGAAGCTAATCACATATGCTACCACTCAAAAGCCTGGGGTCACTCAACAATAATAATGATAATGGCATCTTGTATCATATATAATATATAATTTTAATGAAATACTGGCATAGTGGTCCAGTGGTTATCATTGTTGCCTCACAGCAAGAAGGTTCTGGGTTCAAATGTGGTGCTCTCTGGGTACTATGGGTTGACCAATGGTCATTGTAATTTGGCTATAGGTGTGAATGTGAGCAGGAGTAGTTCCCTTAATGTTTATGTTAGTCATGCAATGCACTGGTGACCAATCCCAGGTTTACTCTGCCTGGGTGGCTGAAATATCTATGCAGGCGCATACTGTTGCATGAACTTAGAAACTTAGAAATGCCTTCATCTGCTGCAGATGAGTCTTTTTAAGATCAAGAACATGCTGATCAATTTCAGAAGGAAGTTCTTAAGAGACTGTAATCAAACCCTCAAAGGCAAGCTGCAGATACATAAATATCCACCGGGTCTTTAATCAACAGCACAGTTTTCAACTGTGCTAACATGTTAGGTAACAACATTAGGTAACAAGATGCACCACTGGGCACAGAAGTTGTGGCTGCAGTTATGGTTGATTATCTAAATATTAAAAATCCTAAATGATGAATGAAAAATGGCTCCATTAATGATGAATTCTCATTTAAAACATTTCTTATCTATTTCATGTTAGACTGAAAAAAATAAATGTGCTGTTCTTTCAAAAACAAGAGCCTTTTTGAGTTAAATGCTGAGAATCACATATTTACCTTCCTGCATCTAATCTCAATCCAACGGACTGTTGTAAATGTGTTTAAAAACATCACATATAAAGCAAAGTCAAAGGGTCTGTAATTTCATTTCACTACATTTTCTACAATTCAGTGGTCTGAAAGAAAAACAAATTAAATGCATGTTATTTCCAAACATTTAATTATATGATAGTCACCCTCCCATTACTAAGCCACATGCAAGAAGACTAACAGTACAGTAGCATGAATGTCACAGAAGCAAGGTCATGATACTGGCAGCATCTCCCACGAAGGGCCACGAGACATAAGTTATTCATTTTGGCAAGATGTGGGAGGTTAAGATAAATGAGGCTGTGCTGTTCAAAGTTAAGAAGTGATGTCTGCTGTGGAGACTACAGCTGAGCCACTGCAAATTGTGTGTGTGTATTTCAAGCTATCATGCTGGGGGAAAATGTGGAAGACACAGTCTCCTCCCGTCTCCATGGAAACCCCGTCTCTTTCACAGGCAGCGAGGAGGCAGAGCCATTCTATTCGAAATAGGAGTGTGAATTATTCCACATTATTTAACGCTCACATTATTACTCACATACTATTGACCACTGATAATAACATCCTGAAGAACATGAAGAACAATAGTGAGGTTTTATGATGCCTGTACATCCAGTCAAATGACAGAACAGCTAGCGTGTGGCACGTGGTGCAAACATCTGCAAATAAAGATGGTGTCTGGCACACTCATGTCTCTTCCCTTTATAAATCATGATGGTGGCTTTTAGTTTTATTTAAATATTGAGCCAGAGTGCCATAGAAAAACATTAACCAACTTAACTGATGCCTGTGCTACTGCAGCTGCATCTCTGCTAAAATGCAAAAAGCAATCTGACACAAATACAGGAGAAACCTGGAGACAGAATAGAGAGAGAAGCAGATGGTTTAAAGCTCAGCGAGTTCTCAAAACGGTACAAATCAGGGACAGAGGGAAAGAGAGAGGGAGAGCCAGAGAAGGAGACTCTGTCAGACTTGCTTTTCACAAGCAGGTCCACGTAGCCACCTCCTGTCGAGCTTCAAGGGGGTTGTCATGGTGACAGTGGCTGGCAGTCGAGGCTGGGAGAGTGTTGCATGGTATCCCAGTGGCCTTCAATGTGGCTCATGGGATGATGGGAAAGCAAGTCAGCTGTGAGTGGATCTTAGTGATCAAGCAAGACCTAAATTTACTCAGCCAAAAATAGAGTCCTTTCACCTTTACGCTTCAGACCATGCTTGTTCATGTGTTAAGTGGAAGTTTAAGGAGCACCTGTCGTTATACTGTAAGTTTAATGTGTGTAACTGGGTGACAGTGATGCTGGGACTCACAGGCACACTGGGACTCACAGGCACACTGTTAAAGCAGTGGAGTCTGTTGCTCCTGTTGCTGCTAATGACACAAGGTGCCAGCCAGAGTGCTGGGAGGCAGGGAGTTCCTAAACTGTCACTTGGGATGCTACTAGACTTAATGCAGTGTGAGAATACTAACCTGAATTCGGGTGCATTTAACAGGGATTTGAATACTACTAAATCAACTACAATTCCAGTCCAAGCTGACTTATACCTCCAGGGGTTTACTTTCTGATATATATCACAGGTGTGCTATTCTTTCATTTAGCTTTTTCCTTTACTTTGTTGATTAGTTTGCTTTCAATTACTTCATATCACTGATTTGTGTTTTGCCAAACTTTGTTTACAGTTTTAATCCCCCCCCTTTTTCTTTTGCTTTTTGAAGGAAAAAAAAAAAGCACATTTCAGGGCCTTTGCAGTATGAACACAGCCAGAAAGTATTCTTCTCAAAAACACAATTTAGACTTTTTTTGACCTTTAAACAGCCTTGTTTATAGAGTAGACTTTGTATCTGATTGCTTTACAAAAAAGTTTACTCCACCTCTATGATGCCTTGTGGAATTTCGGTTTGTGCCTATTTTTTTCCTAAGTTAGGTGTTTATATGGAACATTTTCTTATGTTTGTGCTTTTAAAACCAAAATAAATAAAATAACAGGTTTCATGTAAGCCAGGGATGTAACAATTTTAAAACAAAGACAGAAATCACACTACAAGCAGACTACAACCCTAATTTTAATGTTGCTGTGGTTGTTTTTCCAGATCTTACCTCTAAATGGTTAAAAAATACTCTGAAATATGTATGTATATCTATAAACATATATGTGTATGCATTTGTGTGCATGTTTGTGTGAGTCCAAAGTTCAAGGTTCTGCCCTTGCTGTATGAGAACTGGGTAGACAGATGAATGGACCCGACCCTGACGAAGCCAACGCAGCACAAAAGGAAAAAAAAAAGAACCACAGCGGCTGCGACACACCCAACATAAAACCAAGCTGTTGTATCTGAAAGAGAGTGAGTAGTGAAGCCCACCCAGGTATAAGCACAAGAAGATGGCCAAAAATAATTTGACAAGGAGTTTGACATGTTCCGAGTCCCAAATGTGTATGAATGTGAAAAGCAGTTTTTGTGTTAAGGATAGTGTATGAGGCAGTATTCCCACTGCAGAGAATTCCATGTCTAAATATGGACTTGTTTGGATGACTTTTGAGAGCATCCTTCACACCAGTTATGTCCAGGACATGTTCTCAAACAAGCTAATGAGGGCTGGTGTCACCTTGTCCTAAAAGATGATGCCACTCTATGTAGACTATTGTGCCTGCAATGAGATCTGGCTTTGTTTAGTGTCACAGTGGGATTTCCTGTCAATCTGCTCTTGCTCACATGTTGTCTTTTCCTTCTCCTCTAGGTATTAATATCTCCCTCCCTTTGTCCCTTTTTCCCTTCATTAGGCCACCATGGAGCATTCATTAGTAAGTCACTGTCATATTTTTTTTTTGTGGTTAATATACTTAAATCAATTATACAGTACTCACCATAAAGAAACTGTAGGGTATAATCTCAGGTGTTGCTCATATTAACATCTGTTTTGTCATGTGGACAACTGAGAGCCTAAAAATAGTCTGTAATTTTGTTGATGCCATTAGAATCATGTCTGTATGTCTATTCAACCTTTTCCTAAGATGCACACGCTTGCAGTCTCTTTTATGTAAACTGAAAGGTTTTATCATAGATTTGTGGCTCAATAATCTTATGAAATTAGCAGCCCATGACATTAAACAACTCGGGGAAGCAAGAGATAAAGACAAACCAGGCATGGATGGAGAGTGCAAACAGTGTGTAGTGGAAGAGCCATCGGGGACCGAGGCCACTGGGAAATGTGCAGGGTTTCCTAGTGGAACTTAACCTCATAACTATAAGACGACAAAGCAGCACCAGCGTGCCTTCATTAGCGACCTTTTTATAGCTTCTCAATCTATTACCCTCCGCCCTTTTTTGTCCTCCTTTGTATCTTTTCTGACTCATTACAATTCTGCTGTGTCGAGTAACAAATGGGTGAACTTTATTATGTTGTCTTATGAAGATACAGCCCCTAACACAACTAATACACCCTGTTACAAGTTTACGATTTCAAACAATTTTCTATTTAATAGAATAATAATTTTTACTGCGCAATCTCTACCCCTTCACTTTTTGTGCTGGCTTTATCAGCTCCACCCTCACTCTCCAGTCTCAGCACCTCTCTGCTCTTCAAGTGTTTGATTCAAACAGATTTCCTCCAGGGCAGGAGGGAGAGGAGCACAGAGGGAAGAAAATAAACAGATAGGGTCATTATTCATGTCTGCCATGATGCTATGGCAACAGTGTCCTCCTGCTCTGATTGGTTGTAGATAAGGTTGTCTTTTGAGCCATCACTTTTACTCTTGGGAGTCCAAATTGTTAGACCATGTCAAAGCCCTCGCTGTCAGTCGCCTTCTAACAACCTTTGTTAAAACCAACCCTTTTCCATCAGTTGTGATTTCCTCTAGGATATTTAAAGAAAAAAATATTTCAAGTACTCCATGTGAGACTTTGGTCCATTTGTTGATACCAGGGACTGTATGTTTTACCAGCAGATTCAGTTTATCACTCAGGTTTTGATCAAGGAAGGAGTTACAGTGCAATAGTTAACTTCATACTCATAACTATGTTAAACTGCTGGTCTGAATAGCATATATCTCACCCCTACACTGCATTTTGATCCAATTCTGCACTCATTTTTGGAGCATTTTAACTATCCTATAATTGATTTTATCATATAACATCCTAACCTCTTTTGTGTGGGCTATTGCCAAAACAGGCTCAGTGTTCTAGCTGCAGCCTCCTACTCATCCTCCAAGTTGAGCTGTTTGGAGCTGGAGTCATTTAGGGTTAATATAACAAGTGCAGACTGAAGTTCATAAAGTAAAGAATATATGCTCTCCTGTAACTTTACCTTTATCTTGTAAGTTCCCACCACAGATTATAATAACAAAGATGGAAATTATCAGTTACAGTTTGTAATAGTAGTATAGTATATTACTATATAGTATAGTACTGTGCATAAGCTTGAGCTACCCTCATTTCTTTATATTTGAATAGGAAAATGGGAAATAGTTGCAGTGATTTCTTTACATGTGCAAACATGGAAACATAGTATGTGAGGCAAAAATCTGAGTGTGTTAAAGTCTAATGAACTTGAAAGTCAATATTGGGTATGACCACCTTTATTCTTTAAACCAACATGAACTCTCTTAGGCAGCATTCTTGTAATGTCTTTAAGAAGTCATCAGGAATTGTTCTCCAGGCTGCTTGAAGGGCATTCAAAGGTCTTCTTTGGATGCTGGCTGCCTTTTGTTCCATTTTCCATCAGTGCATCAATAATGTTGAGGTCTGGGCTCTGGGGACATCAATCCATGACTGATAGTGTTCCACTGTGTGTTTTTCTATCCAGGTATGCTTTTACTGCATTGGCAGTGTGTTTGGGATCATTGTCATGCTATGGATGACCTGCTTTTAACTCTTGATGCTGGTAATTCTGCTGTCCTTGTGCTGCTGGACCTGACTGCAGCTTTTGACACTGTAGATCATAGCATTCTTCTGTCACACCTTGAATCATGTGTGGGCATTAAAGGGACAGCCCTTAAATGGTTCCAGTTGTATCTGTTTCACTGCTCATCTAGGGCGGTATAGTGTCTCCTCTTAAGTGTGGAGTTCCCCAGGGTTCTTTATTGGGCCCCTTTCTCTTTTCCTTATATATGCTTCCCCTGGGCTCCATTTTTGAAAAGCATAATATCTACAATCTAACAGTCATGCATCTGTGAATACACTAGTGGACTGTCTTAGAGACATTCAATTATAGTTGGAGACTAATCTTCTCAAAATAAATAAAAGTAAAACAGAAATTATCTTATTTGGACAACCCTACCTTATGATAGTGCCATTGGTCTTTTATTTTTTTATTGCCATCCTGTTGCAAGGAACCTTGCTGTTATCTTTGATAGTGCTTTAAAATTTGAAAAGCAGATTAGCTCTGTAGTTGAGTTTCTTTCATTTAAGGTTCCTTAGTAAAATAAAGGCCTACCTCCTGCCACAGGACTTTGATAGAGTAATTCATGCTTTTATTACTTCTCGTCTTGACTATTGTAATTCGCTCTATGTTGGCAGTGATCACCTTCACCGCTTGCAAATGATCCAAAATGCAGCAGCGCAGCTGTTGTCAGACAATAAACGACATGATGATATTACACCTATATTGGCCTCCCTGCATTGGCTCCCAGTGTATTTGGGATCCAATTTAAAATCTCATTACTTGTTTTTAAATCTTAATGGTTTGGCGCCTGGCTACTTAACGGATCTTTTAAGACCCTATATTCCTACTAGGGACCTGAGGTCCACAGACCATTGGCTATTAAGTAGACCTAGATCCAAGTTGAAAAGCAGAGATGATAGAGCCTTTGCAGTGGTGGCACCTAAGCTTTGGAATAACTATAAGAGAAGCTCATTCTCGCAATCATTTTAAAGCACTTCTTAAGACATATTTATATTTGCTTGCATTTGAGACTAGTTGAGTGGAGTATTCTGGCTTTACTATGGTAATATAGTTTTTATATATCTGTTATTCTACCTAGGGTTTTACCAGTTAACATTTGATTTTTTGACTGTATTTATTGTTGTTTTAATGACTATCGCATGTTTTGATGATCTGTACAGCACTTTGGTCAACGGAAGTTGTTTTTAATGTGCTATAGAAATAGACCTTGACTTGACTTGACTAAAAAAAAATTTAACTGCCGCCAATCAGATGCTTTCTGGATGGTATTGCATGGAGGATCAAAATCTGACCATATTTTTCTGCATTCATAATTCCAATCAATTTGAAAAGATCCCCAATGTCAATGGCTGAAATGCAGCCCCAAACCACGATAGAGCCTCTTCCTCTGTGTTTTACAGATGGCTGTAAACACTCACTATTCTACCTCTCTCCTGCCTTTCTCTGAAAATATTGATGACGATTTGAACCATAAAATGTTTAAAATTTGGATTCATCACTCCATAAGACCTACTGCCACAGATTTTCAGTCCAGTTCCTGATTAACTGGCATACCTCAGCCTTTCTCCCCGTTTCCCTTCCTTAAAAATGGCTTCTTCCATTGAGACTGATGTGGCTTCGGTGAACAGCAGATGAATCAACTGAAAGGCCAGATACATCTCTCACATACCGTGGCAGGTCTTTGCTGGATTTTTTTTCTTGTGACTTTCAGATACTGTTCATCAGCCATAGCTAGTTTGTTTTTTAGCCCTACTTTTGTCCTCCACTTGTCCAGTTTCCTCAAATATTTTAAGGACACACTGCACACTGCTGAGATATGCCAAGTCTTATCAGTGCAAAAATACTTTTTATGCCTATATCTGTGCAATTATTGCCTTTTCTCTTGGGTTATGGGTTCAACTAGAGAAATTGGAACAAGTCATATTTTTGCAACAGGCTACTATTAACAAAGGCGCTAAAGAAACAATTAAAAAGTGGTTCATTGCTAAGCCTCTTTTCCACTGACGGGGTGCCGCTGCCAGTATTTGAACCGTTCAGTGGTTTTTCCAATGCTAACACACTCTGAAAAATGGGTTCAACTCGGGCCCCACAAGCTAGCTGGTCTCGAACACGTGATGAAAGTGACAGAAGAGCATAACTCTGCCATCTCAACGTAGTCTTCTACAGGTTTTTCACTGCATGGTGTGTATTAGAGGAGAAAAGCAATGCAATTTTCACAGATATAATTAGGTTGGGCCCTAAGGCTGAACTTGCTGCTTTGTATCAGTTCATATCACAGATAAAAGGACACAAAGTGCATACTTGTCGCCTTGCTCGTAATCGCTTGTAACCTCTGTGCTGCACACAGATGCTGCAGTAGTTTTGTTTAGACCACAAAATTGTTTGCAACACAAGAAAGGGGAGCGTGTTCTACCACGTTTGTGCTCTCCGGTTTCCGTGTCCAGACGAGGACCCACCCATACTCATACGTAAAGGAGCAGTTCACAAAGCATGGTGGAAATGCAGGCCCATTCTTAAGCATTTCACCGGTTCATTGAAACAGACACCAGCACTGGCACGAGCACCGGCACCTCGGCAGTGGAAACATAGTAATATATGTGTAGATAAAACACTGGTTTATCCCTTGACTTAGGTGCCTTTTTATGCCTTAATGATTCACAGGGCAGTATGAATAAAGACGTTCATAAATCCTGAAGAAATACTGGTCAAGACCACTTTAAAAATTACAAGAAAGTCTGGCTCCTTTAAAGTAAAATTTTTTTTTTTTAAAAATAGGGTCACAAGACCCTGAAGTCCTGTGGACATTCATAGTTCCAATAAGATGACAGAAAACCCTGGAGCATGTTAGGAACAGCAAGCAGCTGTCATGGATATTGTGCGGCAGGCAAGGTAGGATACAGAATGCAGGACTCTGTATATTCCTTATATTTCTCTGTAACCTTGTGTATGTTTTCTATTTAACACTGTAATATGCATTCTTTTTTTTTTTTGTGCATGTTTTCTTATATGTATTGGAACTTTCCTTTTCTCCCCTGAAAGGCTTTGCCTTTCCCAGGCCACAGTTGCAAATAAGAACATGTTCTTAATCTGTCTTCCTGGTTAAATAAAGATTTAAAATGAAATGAAAAAAAAACTCTCAGGATAAAACATAACTTAAACGTAGTTTTATTGAGAAATAACACAGGACACGGTAGCTGCACATTTACTGGGGTTGGGGCAGTGCCAGACTTAAACTGAGGAAAACATGGAACAAGAAGACACACAGCAAAGGAAACACTGACAACAATGCGACGAAGGATTAGGGAAAAACAGACAATATATACACAGGGGATAACAAGGAAACAGGCGGCAGGTGGGGAGCACAGGTGTAGGTAATCACAATAGACAAGACCAGGAAGTAAAACTAAACAGAAAGCATAAGAGACAAGGCCTGGCAAAGTAAACAGGAAACAAGCAAGCAGGAAGATGAAGACTCAGACTAATCACAGCAGACACTGGAGCAGAGAGATGTGGGGAAGACAAGAATTACAAAGGGAAACAGGAATTAAAAAAATTTAACTATAACTAATAACTAAATACAGAACACTATACAAACTAGGAATCCAAACAATAAGTAAACTTAGAAACACTATGAAAACAGAACTATAAGGGAAAAAACACAATACATTGGGCATATGGTCCAGGAAAGCAGAATAGTTGTTAAGATGATAGTAAAGAGAATTTTTTTTAAAATAACAACATTATTATTATTATTATTATTATTATTATTATTATTATTATTATTATTATTATTATTATTATTATTATTATCAGAAATAATTACTAGGACACAAAAAGATCACAGATTTTTTTTCAGCAATTGAGAATAATGTATTGGAATCAGCAATTTTTTGGGGGTCATGAGGAGCTCATGCAGGGGTACTATGGAATTATATTTAGGTCAAAAGTCACGCGCGAGCAAAAACACAATCCATGTGAGAAAAACCATAATCCCGCGCAAATAATTAAATTTCACGGGTGCAGGAATGCATTCACATTCAGTATGGCAGTATTCCAACTTCGTCTTCCTGTAACAACTGCTGTCAATCAAGGTCAAGGCCCTCACCCTGTGGACATGATCAATTTAAAAGCGACCAATCATGTGAGGGCTTGTGAATCCTTTGGGCTCCACCCCGGATGGTCAAAAGTCAGTTTCTTCACTCATGCAGAATTTTGTTTTGCACGCAGAGAGTCACCCACAGGCGCATAATGGGCTCAACACACACGTAGCGACAAACGACAGCGACAAAGGGCCCGCATCGCCACTGGGGTGAAACCGAACACACGGGATGCAATAGCGACAGCAGCTTTGCGACTCGTGCTCTCACATCACTTGTCTCCAAGAAATTTGATTGGTTATGATATTGGAGGGATTTTGACATTTTCAAAGCAGTCTGTGTCAGACAAGAGAATAAAGATGAAGAGTCAGAAGATTTTACTGGAACTGACAGAAATCTTGCTGTTAAGTCTCCTCTACAAAAGAAAAAGACAACCTTGGGTTCATTCTATATTATCACAAAAGTCCTCAATATCCCTCTGTTTAAGGTCAGTCTGGCGCCAACAAGTTGCCATACCGCTGCCTTTTATGTGTAACTCGATAATCACTGAGTGAAGTGTCATATAATATAGGAAAGTCAAACACAGCTAAAATGATGCTTTCCTTCATGCTGAAAGTGGTTGCAGACTGCAGCGTCTAGCATACTCTCCGCTCATTGGTCAGTCAATGAAGCCCTTGCTGATTAGTTTAGTGCCATGTGACAGCGTCAAAAGTAGAACATTTTTCAACTTTGTTGTGTCGTATCGCCTGGTCGCGTGTGCACGTCTACATGTACGAGCTCGAAATTTCACATGCACGAATGTCGCCGGTCGCTTAGCTGGAGGAGGGCAAGCGATTGTCGCCTCATTGCACAAACTCCATAGGAAATGAATGGAGAGCGAGCGTGTGTCAAGCCCGTAAAACTGCTGCAGCGCGCACACAGCAGAGAGTCTCTCGTGCAAGCTGGTTTCTTTGTGTGCGTAGCTGCTGAGTTCTATGTGCATGGAAATTAATTGAGCAAATTTGAATGCATTCCTGTGCCCATGAAATTACATTATTTGCGCAGGATTATGTTTTTCCCGTGCGGATTGTGTTTTTGCTTACGGTGAATTTTGGCCCAGGCCAGCCGAGAGATATAATCTCTCCAGCATGTTCTGGGTCTACCCCTGGGCCTCCTCCGTGTGGGACATGCCCGGAACACCTCACCCAAGAGGCGGCCAGGAGGCATCCTAGTCAGATTCCCAAGCCACCTCAACTGGCTCCTCTCGATGTGGAGGAGCACCAGCTCTATTCTGAGCCCCTCCTGAATGGCCGAATTCCGCACCCTATCTCTAAGAGAGAGGCCGGCCACCCTTCGAAGGAAACTCACTTCTGCCGCTTGTATTTGCGATCTTTTTCTTTCGGTCACTACCCAAAGCTCGTGACCATAGGTGAGAGTAGGAACGTAGATTGACCAGTAAATCGACAGCTTCGCTTTTACACATAGCTCCCTCTTCACCACAACAGACCGGTGCAGTGTCTGCATCACTGCAGACACAGCCCCAATCCGTCTGTCAACCTCCCGCTCCCTTCTCCCATCACTCATGAACAAGACCCCAAGATTCTTGAACAGCTCCACCCAGGGCAGGAACTCATCCCTGAGCCAGAGAGGGCACTCTACCCTTTTCCGGCTGAGGGCCATGGCCTCAGACTTAGAGGTGCTGAATCTCATGCCAGCTGCTTCACACTCGGCTGTGAACCGTTCCACTGCAAGCTGGAGGCCACCACCAGACGAAGCCAACAGGACCGCATCATCCGCAAAGAGCAGAGACGAGACTCTGAGGCCACCAAGGAAGAACTCTTCCGCTACCTGGCTACGCCTAGAAATTCTGTCCATAAAAATTATGAACAGAATTGGTGACAAAGGGCAGCTGTGGCGGAGTCCAACACCCACAGGAAACGAGTCCAACTTATTGTCGGCTATACAGACCAGGCTCTCACTGCAGTTGTACAGGGACTGAATGGCCTGTAACAACAGGCCAGACACCCCATACTCCCGCAGGACCTCCCACAGGATACCCCGAGGGACACGTTCAAATGCCTTCTCCAAGTCCACAAAGAATGGATGGGCAAACTCCCACGCACACTCAAATATCCTCAAGAGGATAAAGAGCTGGCCCAGCGTTCCACGACCAGGACGAAAACCGCATTGTTCCTATTGGATTCGAGGTTCGACTAACGGGCGGACCCTCCTTTCCAGCACCCTGGCGTAGACCTTACCAGGGAGGCTGAGGAGTGTGATCTCCCGCAAGTTGGAGCACACCCTCCGGTCTCCCTTCTTAAAGATGGGAACCACCACCCCGGTCTGCCAATCTAGTGGCACCACCCCAGATCTCCACGCGATGTTGCAGAGGCGTGTCAACCAAGACAGCCCTACAACATCCAGAGCCTTCAGGAACTCAGGGCGAATCTCGTCCACCCCAGGGGCCCTGCCACCAAGGAGTTGTTCAAACACCTCAGTGACCTCACCCCCAGTGATGGGCGTCATCCCCCTTGTCCCCAGACTCTGCTTCCACTACAGAAGGCGTGTCAGTGGGAGTAATGTAAATAGTGTGTGATATTTTGTATCAGTTAATGTAAACCAAAATATCACAGCATACAGGAGTTTATGATAAATAAAAAAATATACACTGCTGGATTATGTGATTCATCATAACTGAAGTCAGCCAGGAACTCTTCTCTTTTACCTCAGCATTAAGATCACAAAAAACCTGGTGGATTTGCACTCTTCATCCCCAATTTTAGAGGAAAGCTGGAGACTTTTTTAAGCTGTTATCACCAAAATGCATACAGGGATAGTCAGTGTCTGACTTGGTTATTTTTTCTAACAGGTATGAATGGTTTTCAAAGTGTTTTGCCTTAGGCAACCATGGTGTTAGCCAAAATTTCAAGGCACAGTTGTATTTATTTGTGTAAAAAAACAGCCTGTCATTAGTTCTTCTTTTGAATTTTATTTTTGACAGTATATTTGCAAATTCCAAACCTAGCTTAGTGCCTGCATTTATTTTATAAATGTGCCCTATCTCCAGTGCCTTATTAGACACTTTCACATAATCCAACAAATGGTCTTGCTGCCTCTAGTTCAGATTAAGATATCTTTTGAGGGTATTTAAGTGCCTCTTTAGATTGTGGCACCATGTTAGCAGTAGCCAACTTCTCCCAAACCTGACTTACTCAGGCTGAGGGCTATTGACATCCCCGGTTCATTCTGAAGCCAAAAGGTAGCTTTTTCATTGTTTTTCTTTAGGTATTGGTTTGTCTGCACTGCAGTTAGTTGTGGTTTGGTTCACACAAGAAAGTGAGTATGGGAATATTAATCTCTTGGTTGTAAAAGTTTCCCACTCTTGTAATTTCAACCACGTGGTAAGTACAGTACGCAAACTAACTGGGGTTCCCTTTAACAAAAGTTTTTCAAAGGATGAAACAAAAGGAAAGAACATCAACAATACCAATAAAGTAAATTAACAGTAGTATACAACTGTACAAAATTACTTTTCTGTGCAGTTGTATCTTACAGTAATAATTTGTGGGTGTTAAAAAATTCTGTTACACACCTGGGACCAGTTTCACAAATACATTTTAGATTGGTCTTAAGTATTAATTTTGCTCATCGATTACTCTAATGCACATGTCAAACTCAAGGCCTGCAGGCCAGATATAATTATATTCGGCCCATGAGATAATTTCATATGGCTATGATTAATGGCTCGCTGGTAAATAGGGTTTACACCACTCATACTACAAATTCCAGTATTCCAGTATTCCAGCAGCGGCTGCACAGGTCAAGACCTGTGCACTAACCTGTTTTCCTGTGTTACAGCACTTTTTACAGTGACAGTTAAGCTAGCCTGACCCCCCCAAAATGGCCAAACAAAAAGTGAACTTTGAAAACAGGTGGGGGGCAAAGGACCTGTTTGCTGACATCGGAGGTAAGCCTCTTTTCTCCATCTGCCATGTGCGGGGAAAAGAGTGGACGGCGGGATGGATGCGGGAGAATATGCAGAGGGAGACCTGCACAGGTGAGCTGACAGTGCATCACTGCGTCACACGTCAGGAAACGCTGTGCAGCAAAGTCCTGAAGACAGAACGCATCATAAGCACCTTAACACAGACAGTGAACTTTATAAGAGGCATAGTCTTTCCTGAAGGAAATAACTTCTGAATTTGGTGACGTGGCTTATCACCAGGAGCGCAGCTATATACTTTCTTAGGTATATGCAGACACTTTTGTGGGCGCCCCTACCCTGCGCCTCCTCCAAACCCAGACACACAAAACGCACCCTCTCAATATAAATTATATTGCAACTACAGCACACAGTTGAAGAACAGTGACCTGTTACTTTACTTCTAGTAACTTAAGCTAACTTGAGTATTTAAAAGCCTCCTCTTGATACAAATGAAAACAGTCGCAATTGAGCGCATTCTCGTTTGTGTTTTTGCGTGCGTGTGGGTGGGTGGGTGTTGAGGGCACTGGAGGAGGTGGGGTGAAGGAGCACAGGGGTGCCTAATCAGCGCCATGCCTCTGTTATTTATCATATCATATGCACAGCTGTTAAATACAGAAAATGCCGACCAGAGAAATCATTTCCCCGCATCACTTTGGCGTCCCTCCCTGTGCGGCGCCCCTATGCATTGCATATAGTGCATACCGACTTTTTTGCACCACTGCTTATCACACAGAGGTGCGATTAGCTGCGTGAGGAAATTTGGCAGTTCATGGAAAGTAATAAAGAAATGGAATAAGAGAGAAAGCTAAATGGCTTGTTTCTTGTTTCTGGACTTTTTTCTACTATCATATCATAGTTTTTATCTGAAAAATTTGCTAATTTTCATCAGCTTGAAATATTCTCATTTTTCCTTATGTTATTTTTGAAGAAAATATAATTTTATATTTTATTTAATGTGTTGAGGAAAAAGTTGCTGTATTATGGTCATTCAAATTCATATTGCTGATTAAAATATTTTCAGTTTTAGACTGTTCAATAAAAGTTAATCCTGTGACTTAGACTGTGTCTTAAATTTTGGCCCATTCTGTGATTGAGTTTGACACCCCTGCTCTAATGCAAGTAAGACTGTTTCATGAACAGTCTAAAGGTCTTTGTGTGACTGTATTGTGCATTAAAATATTTTTCAGACTCACCTATTCTTAATGCAGCTGTTCACACGACCATGTAAATTTGCAGGACAAATTTGCAGCATCTATTTTTTCAGATCAGAGTTTTCCAGTCAGACCACTGCCTCTGGCAACAAGTGCACTCCTTAGACCTTAGTTTTACCTTAGACACACAGCTTATATGATCAGTCGGCTCTATGAAATTATTTCTCTGTCTCTGCAGATGTGGCCCCATCTCTGCCAACAAGAGCTCAAACTGACATCGTGAAATATGAATGAAAGTGGTCGTGATACATGAAATTCTCCCTGCTGCTGCATCAGGGCCAGCTCATCATGCTTTATGTCAACTTAATTTTTTTTTCTGTGCATTTTTTTTAGGACGAATTTTTCGAAAAATGTAACACTTTTGGTGTGTTTATATACGATACACCACAAGTTCACATGTGAAAAATTTGTAATTTTGTGTCATTTATGCACAATGCGCTCTGTGGGTAATGTGACAAACAGGCAGGAATGATAATGTTTACTGCCCAGCTCCTTAACATTATCATTAGCCATCACTCCTAGCAACTACTTTAATGATACCTGAACAAACAGCTAATGTAGGTAATTGCTTATAACTAAATGGCTAATGGTAACTTGCCATGGCCAGGTTAATGTTTATGATAACTATTTAATACTTTAAGTATTGTTGAAATAGGAGCTTTACTGACCTCATGAAATTCATCATAAAGGCTGGTGTAGCAGTCAAGTTTCTTGCACTACTGTTAATGTGTTCAGCCGCTAGTAAAAGGGAAGGTTATGTGGCTGCCTGTCTGCAGCGGTGTTATGTGAATTTGTGTGTCAACTGATGAAGGCAAAAATGGCATTGATGCAAAAGAGTATCTAATCTGATAGTCATTTTTAGTATCAATTAGTAGTAGAGTATCAATTTTCTGACAAAACCTACTAGGTATTTATGCTGCCTTCATTACTTATAGTGAAAAAAGAAAGAAAGGGAAAAAAGCAACATTGTGTTTTCAGAAATTTGGTATCAAAAGGTACTG
This sequence comes from Pterophyllum scalare, assembly GCA_024447675.2. NCBI lineage: Eukaryota > Metazoa > Chordata > Actinopteri > Cichliformes > Cichlidae > Pterophyllum > Pterophyllum scalare. The sequence goes on from JAMQGT020012197.1 coordinate 156,884, forward strand.
TAAGTATCAGTTCTGGTGACAGTTCTATTTATAATTTGTACGGTCAGTATGTGGTCAGCCATTTTTGTTTGATATCTAAGCTGCGCTAAAGAAGATTTAAGGCAACAGGAACTTTCCTATGCTGTTTACACCATAATTTTTTCCCCAGCATTTAAAAAAAAAAAAAATTGACATTCTGTGCTGATTTTTCCAATTACAACATCAGACAGACAAGCAGTAAACTCAGCTGGCTGTTTTTTCTTCTTAACCAGAACTCACTGAACAGTTGTCCTTCTTAAGATAGTGAAGTTACATCTGTCTAACTTACTTGGAGATAAACTAAAAGAAAAACCCTTTGGTTGATCTAAATCATACAGTCTGTCTTTGTTAAACTGACCCCTGGTCCTGTTTCGCAATACACCAGCGTGCCTTGGTACACCATTTGGGGAGCTACTGGTCCACATGTCAGCTTGAGGACTATAATTGTAAAGTGTCAAATCAAATGAAACCCTCTATGCAAGACTTCATGCATGTGATTTTTGTAAACTGGCCTTTAAAATGCGATATGACATCACTGAATTTATGTATTCAATAAAGTTAAACATAAAATCATTCTATTTTTAAAACTTTTTCTGAGTTGGGGCTGATGGTACAGTGCCTTGCGAAAGTATTCGGTCCCCTTGAACTTTTCAACCTTTTGCCACATTTCAGGCTTCAAACATAAAGATATAAAATTTGAATTTTTTGTGAAGAATCAACAACAAGTGGGACACAATCGTGAAGTGGAATGAAATTTATTGGATGTGTCAAACTTTTTTAACAAATAAAACACTGAAAAGTGGGGCGTGCAATATTATTTGGCCCCTTTACATTCAGTGCAGCAAACTGACTCCAGAAGTTCAGTGAGGATCTCTGAATGATCCAATGTTGTCCCAAATGACTGATGATGATAAATAGAATCCACCTGTGTGTAATCAAGTCTCCGTATAAATGCACCTGCTCTGTGATAGTCTCAGGGTTCTGTTCCAAGTGCAGAGAGCATCATGAAGACCAAGGAACACACCAGGCAGGTCCGAGATACTGTTGTGGAGAAGTTTAAAGCCGGATTTGGATACAAAAAGATTTCCCAAGCTTTAAACATCTCAAGGAGCACTGTGCAAGCAATCATATTGAAATGGAAGGAGTATCAGACCACTGCAAATCTACCAAGACCCGGCCGTCCCTCTAAACTTTCATCTCAAACAAGGAGAAGACTGATCAGAGATGCAGCCAAGAGGCCCATGATCACTCTGGATGAACTGCAGAGATCTACAGCTGAGGTGGGAGAGTCTGTCCATAGGACAACAATCAGTCGTACACTGCACAAATCTGGCCTTTATGGAAGAGTGGCAAGAAGAAAGCCATTTCTCAAAGATATCCATAAAAAGTCTCGTTTAAAGTTTGCTACAAGCCACCTGGGAGACACACCAAACATGTGGAAGAAGGTGCTCTGGTCAGATGAAACCAAAATCGAACTGTTTGGCCACAATGCAAAACGATATGTTTGGCATAAAAGCAACACAGCTCATCACCCTGAACACACCATCCCCACTGTCAAACATGGTGGTGGCAGCATCATGGTTTGGGCCTGCTTTTCGTCAGCAGGGACAGGGAAGATGGTCAAAATTGATGGGAAGATGGATGGGGCCAAATACAGGACCATTCTGGAAGAAAACCTGTTGGAGTCTGCAAGAGACCTGAGACTGGGACGGAGATTTATCTTCCAACAAGACAATGATCCAAAACATAAAGCCAGATCTACAATGGAATGGTTCACAAATAAACGTATCCAGGTGTTGGAATGGCCAAGTCAAAGTCCAGACCTGAATCCAATCGAGAATCTGTGGAAAGAGCTGAAGACTGCTGTTCACAAACGCTCCCCATCCAACCTCACTGAGCTCGAGCTGTTTTGCAAGGAAGAATGGGCGAGAATTTCAGTCTCTCGATGTGCAAAACTGATAGAGACATATCCCAAGCGACTTGCAGCTGTAATTGCAGCAAAAGGTGGCGCTACAATGTATTAACGCAAGGGGGCCGAATAATATTGCACGCCCCACTTTTCAGTTCTTTATATGTTAAAAAAGTTTGACACATCCAATAAATTTCATTCCACTTCACGATTGTGTCCTACTTGTTGTTGATTCTTCACAAAAAATTAAAATTTTATATCTTTATGTTTGAAGCCTGAAATGTGGCAAAAGGTTGAAAAGTTCAAGGGGGCCGAATACTTTCGCAAGGCACTGTATATTACAAGCTGGATGGCACTGCAACATATTCTCAAGTGTTTCTCATGCAGTATTAGTGTAGTCATTTGCTCAGATCAAACAAGCTCAAGAATAACATACTTCAAAGCAAATGCAATGATTTTTGTTTACACAATGAATACTGGTTGATGGGGGAGCTGTCATAAAGTGCTCAAAGAGGTGTAGTCTGCCACCACGTACGTGCTTGTGAGCATGATTGGTGGAGAGTGGGTGGGGTTGTGTGTGTGTGTGTGTGTGTGTGTGTGTGTGTGTGTGTGTGTGTGTGTGTGTGTGTGTGTGTGTGTGTTTGCATGTGTGTCAGGGTGCTGATTTCTGACAGACTTCCCAGTTCTGTGTACTGTGTAAAGTGAATCATCAGCATTATCAAGTGCAGTAGATTCTGGGACATTCTGCTCCTATGTGGCTATTGCAGGTTCATTTTTATTTCATGATGGTGTCAAGCAACAGCAAGTGAGAGGTTTCTCCCCAGTAATTCAAAAGAGGCCATAAGGGGAGAAAACAGTGTAAAACTGCATGAGGATGTTTTACCCTCATTCAACTATTACATACGGCACATGGAAGCCATTTCATCTAACATTCAATTAGTCACTGATTTGTGGATAGCAAGTAGATTCAGCACTCTGTGAAAATGGTAAGCTCATCTCAATTATCTGAGCATGAAAATTTCAGTGCAGAGGTAAGTGCTCAAGAGTACTCTGTCCAAACTGCAGGTTGGAAAATGTCATCAAACATGATTCAAAAAGACAAAACAAAACATGTCGTCTTCCAAAAATAAGCATTTTTTTAAATCAAATATCTGCCAGAAAAAAAAAATCATTGGGTTCAATATGTGCTGCTGTGACACTTCTATTTCTGTTGATAGATGCTAAACATAATTGTCCACTCAAGTACACTCACTCATGTGGCTCAGCCTGATAAGTGAGTTATGAATAAATAAGTGGTCCAAGTTTGTCTAATCCATTAGCGCTAGGCCAGTCACACAGGCAGGCATTTATTGAAGGTTTATTCGAATTGTAAGATTACAATGTAATATTTGATTGCATATGGTTTAATTGTGTGATCAGGAAAGTAGAGGTATGCTAAAGTGCACACTTGACAATGATTTCAACTTCATAGTGCTGAAGTTTTAGTCATTAAAGCAAAAGGATGCTTTGAAAAATAATTCCAGTTTTATGTATTACATAATATAGTGCAAAGTGCAGTAAAAATGTAAATAATATCATATTTGGCACATTTTGCCTTTAAGACATCACCGCTCCTTCTAAATACACTTGTGCACAGTTTTTCAAGGTATTCATCAGAGTGGTTGTTTCCATCTTTAACTGCCTGAGTGTCTTTGAACAACAAAACATCTCAAGTGACAAACGTGTAAGTCATTATCTGAAACTTAAAATCTCATATTCTATAATTTTGTCTTTCAGATACTGGCCATCATCTCCATCCTCTTCATTGTGCTTTCCACCATTGCCCTGTCTCTGAACACCCTACCAGAGCTGCAGGAGACAGATGAGTTTGGCCAATCCACAGACAACCCTCAACTTGCTCACGTGGAGGCTGTCTGTATTGCCTGGTTTACCATGGAATACCTGCTCCGTTTCCTCTCCTCCCCGAATAAATGGAAGTTCTTTAAAGGTCCTCTAAATGTCATTGACTTGTTGGCAATTTTGCCATACTACGTCACCATTTTCTTAACAGAATCCAACAAGAGTGTATTACAGTTTCAAAATGTCCGGCGTGTGGTTCAGATTTTTAGGATCATGCGTATTCTGCGTATCTTGAAACTGGCTCGTCACTCTACAGGTCTTCAGTCTCTGGGCTTCACCCTTAGGAGGAGCTACAATGAGTTGGGCCTGCTCATTCTTTTCTTAGCCATGGGTATTATGATCTTCTCCAGTCTGGTATTTTTTGCTGAAAAAGATGAAGAGGATACAAAATTTAAAAGCATTCCCGCTTCATTCTGGTGGGCTACAATTACTATGACCACAGTAGGCTATGGAGATATATACCCCAAAACTCTCTTGGGAAAAATTGTTGGCGGCTTATGCTGCATAGCTGGAGTACTTGTGATTGCCCTACCTATTCCCATTATTGTAAATAACTTTTCTGAATTCTACAAGGAGCAGAAGAGGCAAGAAAAAGCCCTTAAAAGAAGGGAGGCCTTAGAAAGGGCAAAGAGAAATGGCAGTATTGTCTCAATGAACTTGAAAGAGGCGTTTGCTCGTAGTGCAGAGCTGATGGATGTGGTGGTAGAGAAGAGTGAGAGGCCTCATGACAACCACCTCTCGCCCAGTCGGTGGAAATGGACTCCCAAGAGGGCTGCATCAGAGACAAGCTCAAACCGTTCTTTCAATGCCCAGGAGTTAGGCTCTCCCAGCAAGGGCCGATCCACCAGTCCCCAGAGGTTAAATGTTCAGAAACTAGAAGAGATGTACAACCAGATGGCAAAGACACAGTCACAACCCAACCTCAATGCTAAAGACAGGGGTTCCAGAGTTGGTAAACAGAGGGATGAGATAGAGCTGGGAGCTATACATGATCATGGACAGCCAGTACTAGGAACTAGAGATGGAATTGGAGACATGAAAAGCTTGTCCAGCATTGACAGCTACATTAGTTGTGCAACAGACTTCCAGGGAGAATCCCCGCTTTTCTCATAGTCCTGCAATGGACCTTGGTCTTCAGGAAAGCAACCGCTTCTCATATAGTCCAGCTACAGCACTGTCCCAGCACACCAGTACAAAAACAGCCCAGCAAACAACAGGGGAGCGTGAGCCCATGCTGACCCCTGTGTCTGTCACAAAGTCCACATGCTCAGACAACACAAGGAAATTCTTCTTTTCTGGAAACTCCTCAAAAAGCCTCATTCCCAAAGGAGGCTGCCGCAGTGATGGGGAGTCCGGACTGTCCCCACTTTCAGACAGCTCAGTTGTGTCAGACCATTCTCTATTAAGCCCTGAAACATCTGCATACACTACTGCCAGCAGCAGGACCCCACCAAAGTCTCCAGAAGGCACTACCCTGGCCCCAACTGTCTTCACTTTCCACGACTCCTCTATCAGCAAATACATCGATGCCGATACAGACGATGATGAGCACCTCCGCGACATCTCTGACACCAGTCCCTCTGAGCGCCTCCTGGCTGATGCAAGCCCAAAACGCAGCATTAACATAAATTACCAGAGGGGCACTAACCATTTAGAAGCAGCCCAGAAAATGCTGGGTCAGAATTGTCTGTTCCCCCTAGAAGGGATTCGTGGAATAGCTCATGAAAATCACATAGGACCAGAGATCGCACGTAGACCAAAGGCCGAGAGGGGACGTCAGCATACCTTGGATAAAAGCCTCTGAGGTGCAAGTGAAGTAAAAAACTAACAGGAAGCTTGGGACAGAGTGTTTGTGAAGGACACCTGATAGGCTTAAACACTCCAAGCCAGAGACAAAAGGAAGGAGAGACAGACAGTCTCACCAAAACATTTCACAAATTACCCGAGCATGCCACTGAGCAATAAGCCTTGGGTGAACATGTGTGGTGAATACTCTGGGAGAAAAAAAAAAACATTTCTTAATTGGAGAATGTCACTGCCCCTCCTTCAGCTCATTCCTATAAGGAGATATTCCACACACACAAAACAAAAGAGCACTCCCAAGTAGCCAATGGGTCTGCTCACAGATGCAGAGTCATCAGAGAAATTAAGCTGTAGTTATGAATGCGAAACCCAGCTAAATGATGGTTTTAGTTGTGAGGGGTTATCTACAAAAATACCTGAAGCCACTTTCCAGTACTAAGTCCCTGTTGATTTTGTAGTCGTGGAGACACAGGAGAGGACCTAGAAGCCTATAAGCTACTTACTTGTGCCCTCCATTCCCAAACCTGGCCTTAGTCATTTACATTCGTAGGGGTGTGCATGTCTGCTTGTGCGTGTGTGTGTGAGTGAGTGTGTGTGTGTGTTTGTGTGTGTGTGTGTGTGTGTGTCTGTGTGTGTGTGTGTGTGTGTGTGAACAGTAATGAGTGGCCAAATGATAATTCATGTAAACACACTCTTGAGATTGTCTAGCCTGATTTATTTTTCTATAGATAAGAGAACGTTCCTTTTAGAAATAAGTACATTTCTGGTCTGCTGTGTCATAACCACATGTTGCTAGTTATCTTGTATGAGGTTCAATGTCTTAGCACAGACACTGCTCCAGCTCATCATGCATCGTGACCACTCTTTTTTGAACAGTGTTTTGCTAACTTGCGTTAACATGTCTTGGTGAGAGTGAATGATCGAAGGATGGATAGATTTATTAGCATATCAGAATCCTTTTTAAATGGTGATAGTTGTGGAACAACTGTCATCTTTTGACATAGGCTGACAAAAGAGAGAATTATGCTGATTGCTGCATAAAGTGCACATTTATCAGAGCATGCATGTTCCTAGCCACTCAACATATTATAACATGATGATTTGCTTGCCCATCATCTTAATATAAAAAGAAAATACACATATAAGGAAATCCTCTGATATTTTTTATGTTTGAAGTCTACTGACATGATGTTTAGAGCAGTTGTTCAGCATGCATTAACCTTCATTTGACCAACATAAAAGCAGCCAAATTGTTCACAAATGCATGGACGATAGATGTATAACATAGCAAAAGCAGTGGAGTTAGCCGACCCCTGATTGTTTTCAAAAAACTATAACAGCACCATCCACAACCAGGTCTAGCTTCCCATTAATCAGATGCAAACGCCAGAACTAATAAAACTCATGCATGAGTGCACACATACACACTGGTAAACTATACATACAGGTATTGAAGACAATCTTCAGGATACCATAGATACGTTTAGTTTCCATGGTGATAGCCATTGCCCTCAAATGCTGGCAACAGCTAAGCAGTGATTTGTTAATTGGAGTGGTGAAGGTCTACTTGCATGTAACATATGCTCACACACATTTACAAATCGCACACAGAGAGACGTGAACCCATAAAGTGACACATACCAACAGTAGTTGCATGTTAGCAGAGCCACTCCTCACTGTGCATATTCATGAGTACTGTGTAAATGCAACGTTATAATGTAAGGATTTTGTACTTTATTATTTATGTTCAAAAGTTCCGTAGCATCCCAGAAGTTCTATTAATTCAGCTTTAATATATTGGCCGTTATCCCCTGGATTGGCAAACACAGTGCGTTCTCTATTGATCTGTGTGTTTACACTGCTACATAGTATAGAGAGGATCAGTCACTTAACACTTAAAATCAAGAATTACTGCACCCTTTATACAGCGCATACATGGTGAGAGACGCAAAACAGAAATGGTCCTCATGATCTTAGTTTCACTTTACACCTCACTTTCCCTAAATTATCATATTGTCAGTGTTTGGTTCAGTTCATTTACCTTTTCTGAAAAAATGACCTTGGCCATCATTTTAAGAGGGTGACAATATGAAACATGGACATGGACTGAAGCATTTTGTTCCATCACTGACTTGGTGTTCTGAAACTGGAGGTGGACAAGGGTTGGATGTGACTAAGAAACCAAGGGACAATAAGACTAAAATTTACAAAATTAACATTAAAATTAGCATCAATAACTCTTCTCTCTTTATTTATTTTATTTTATTTTTTTTGGCTGCTCCCTTTAGGGGTCACCACTACAGATTTTCTGTCTCCATCTCACCTCATCCCTGGCATTCTCTTTTGCCACACCAACCTTCTGCGTTGTCTTTCCACTGCATCTGTGGAATTCTCTCTGTCGTCATCCTCTTCCTCCTGCTCCATCTTCAACATCCTTTGTTCAGTAGTATATCCACTGTCCATCCTCTGCACGTGTCCGAACCTTCTCAGCCTCGCATCTCTAACTTTGTCTCCAAACTGCTCGACCTGAGCTGTCTTTCTGACAGACTGGTTTCTAATCCCGTCCATCCTGGTAATTCCCAATGAACATCTTCAACTCTGCCACCTCCAGCTCCACCTCCTGTCTTTTCTCACTGCCACCATTTCCAAACTACACATCATAGCAGGTCTCACTACCATCTTGTAGTGAGACCTTCCCACAAATCACCCATTACACTCACCTCCACCCTGCTTGCACTCTCTTCTTCACCTCTCTTGTGCATTGTCCATTGTCCTGCAAAATGTCATCATGATATATTAATATAACTTAAAACTATGGATTGAGAACATGAACTCAACAGGAAAATGTTTACAAAGGTAGTAAATCAAGAGATCATTAGATCAACCTTTTGACAGCTTTCGATCATTTTTTGTTTGGTTGGTTTTTTTGGGGGAGTTTTTTTTGCAACAAATGGACATTATAAATATTAGATGTTTCAGCCACGTATGCACAGGCTTTACCATGAAGAGAAGTCCATATTTCATATGCATGGTCTCTGCCCATAAAAGTCATATTAACATAAGCTGAGTTACAGTCGTTCCACAAACTCTTAAAATCTCATTTAAAATGCAAAAGAACAAGGTTTTTGTAATGTCTATAAAAATCTTTTGAGTAGGTGCAGTATGCCTTTTGTCATCACATCTTTCACAAATGTTAACAAGATGAGCAAAGAACCTCAGTGCCAACAAAATATACTGTCAAAAAAAAAGAAAAGAAAAGAAAAAGAAAAGACTTCAGACATCTCCTGACACAAATATACTAGCAAAGGATCCAGGCAAATGAGATCATTGCACTATAATAAATCTATTTTTTCAGAATTTATTCAACCTAAGTTGACTGACACACATTAGTGTTGTAGTTTAGAGTCTAATCACAAATCCTGATTTCATTTCCTGTTTTAATCGCAGAGTTGAACCATTTCATATTGCTCCTCCATAGTGAGAGGACCTGAGGTGTGAAAGGAATACCAATGACTGTGAGAAGCAGAGGGAATTGTGTGTGTGTTTGTGTGTGTGTGTGTGTGTGTGTGTGTGAGAGAGAGAGAGAGAGAGAGAGAGAGAGAGAGAGAGAGAGAGAGAGAGTGAGTGAGAGTGAGACTGCTGTAAAGCTGGGGCATTATAGCAGCGTGGCTGTTGCTTAATGGAGAAGAAGTGAACTCTGTTTCCAGTTTGAATGTGCAGGCTGGGGGACCCCTGCTTTTGTTTTCTTTATATTCTATCTGCAGTTCTGACTGTAACACGCAGCAGTAATACAGATCGCAATACAAAGGAAATGTTCAAATCGTATGAGAAAATAGGATTTTAGTCGATATTTTTGAAGTGCAGCTTTGTATTTATAGCTAGGAAAAGAGATATGGGAGGAGCACGCTATGATTTTTTTTTTTTTAGTATAATTAGGCAGACAACTGTGCCAACAATAGTTTTATCTCCTTGAGTCACTATGTATTACACTTTTTTCCAGTGTGTGCAGCTGTTATTTTGATTTCATGTTTTTCTTGGTTTGAAGTACCTGCTAATATTAGAAGCTATGTTGACAAATGATAATAAGAATTTTTAAAAAAAATCCTAAACAGAGAGGGTTTAAAAATCGAATCATAATCACCCACAAAGAGCTGTTTCAGAGTGAATTAAATCAATTTTTGTTATAAGAAAATATCCTGTTGCATAACAGTTGACTGTGGGCATTGAACATGGTCCAGATGGTCTCTGGTAATGTTCCTTTGGTTATAGTCATCCATAATTGTATACTGTCCAGTAAACGTGTATAATTCTTCACATTTTTTCTGAGGTTGAAGTGACATAGGTTCAACTCTCAAAGGAATATATGAAGCATTCGGTCTAACAGATGATTTTCTTTTCTTTTTATAGACAGTTTCAACAAGAAGAAACAAACATTTCAACTTATTTTACCTTATCATACTTTAATGTCCATGTTGATTTTTTTTTTTTTTACTTAAGTCAAAAAGAAACAAATATCAGCCAGACACATCTTTTAGGGTGAATTAAATAATTTTTAAAAATATAGATTTTGTATTTTTCAACATAAAATATAAAGGGCATTGAGCTCACACCTCTTTAAGCACCATGTGAGCTTCTGTCCTATCATTTATGTTTTCTCTATTATCGTAGTCAGGGACCATTCTTCACTGAAATATCTCTTAACAGTAATGACAATCAATAGATCATGAATAGGCAGCAAGCACTATTATAGAGACCTGAGATTTATTGTGGAAAAATATTACACAATTGCACACACGTGCATACACACTCGAGTATTGAAATCCTGACACTAGCATTGTTACTATTAAGCTTTTAGAAAGGATAGAGCAAAGAAACATCAGATATAATGGTTAATTTCATAGACTGTGATACTGTGACACAATGCCACTATAATAATAATAATAACAATAACAATAGTAAAATGTAATTTGCTTTTCATCATCATCCTTGTTTCATTTTATTTGAACACTTTAATTCAAAACATTTTCTCATGAGCCATTCAAAAATAATGAACTCTAATAGAATAACAGTCCTTTTAATTTCACTGAGGTTCCCTGTGGAAAAATCTGATGTGAAACAAAGGACTAAACCACGATTCTTTATGAACACAACACAATCTAGTGGCTTCTTTTACCTCTTTATTGATACCAATTAAAATTAAGAGCACAAATTATTCAAGATTTCTATAAGTACAATCCCCAGTTGTCCCCTATGACTCCCAACTGTACAGTAAACGCATTTAGTTAAAACCTAAAATAGAATTTGATTGTTGCGCTAACTGCTAAATTTAACATAAGGAAGTTCAATTCTTTCTTTCTTTTTTTTCCTTAAAACCCCACAGGACATTTTCAAGGACAGGTGATAGTTTCCAAAACCCGGTGAGAGCTACTGGGTTAGCAAGTAGACTTATTCCACACTCTCTGAATCAAAACACTGTATTACAGGGTTGGGGTCGATTCAAGGTGGTGCACATGACACACCACACGTGGCACTATAATGATGACCAATATTAGAGCATGAGATAAGTGCAAATTCAAAATCTAAACCATTTTTGTTTTTCTATGATTTAAGCTCTCAGTGGAATTGACCCCAACCTTGCCTAAGCCATCGGTCTTTGTAAAGTATACCGTTTCCAGGGAATTGAAAAAGATATTTGAATGACCTTAGCCAGCTCTTATACAATGTTGTTTGTAGGTCCCGAGGCTGTCTGTTTTGTAAAACAAAAAAAAGAGAGAGAGAAAAGAAAAAAAAGAAAAACATTTTTACCTGTTGACTTTCTATGCTGTTGTTTCTGTATAAATGTTCTATTGTTCAGTGCATGTTGTAACTTTGGCGTTGTAACTGGTTGTGATTCACACAGAGCCAGTACTTTTCATGTTAAAAGAAAGTGTCTCAATGTCCCAAGATATTTTTATTTCTTAATAAAAAGCAATGTTTCCCTTGAATGACTCAAAATGAAATAAATCAGATCACTTTACATTTTGATTAAGAATTGTTGGCTTTCATTTCATTATTATTTTTAGCACCAAATTAGCTCAACTAATGTTGGAATCTAATATACATCTTGGCACATATTTATCATTTATACATATTGTACCTTTTAAGTCATCTAGTTGTGACTTAAAAGGTACAATTGTGCATTGATCAGCACTCTTTATCCAAACAGTATTATTATTCTGGCTGAGCAAATGTAATTGTTTCTATGCATTTCTAAGTAATCATGTAATCACGATGAAGGCCATCAGAAAGAAGGAGGAGATAAGATGAAGAGGAAGCTGTGGACTGTTGAGCAGGAGCGAGCTCCACGCCTCCTCACACATCTCAACACCCCTCTGCATATAGGGTTTCCCACTGCCTCCCGCTGGAGAGACTTCTGTGGGGGTGGGGGGTCAAGGAATTAGTGGTCACAAGACTTCACCTTAAATTCAAGTTATGAGCAATGTTGCCATCTAGTGGCAGTGGTCACTAATATCAATTAGGCCAAAATGCTCGGGCTCATATCAGTGATCTAGGATGAGAAACAAATAACAAAACCTGGAAATGTGAACCAGGCTGTTCCCTCACAACTGAATGTAGCTGCACTTGAGCTACCTCTGAACCTCTCAAAATGCAGACCCTACAGGTGCGCAGGTACTGAGTCAGACACAGAGAGATGCATAACCATGCATATGCCACAGTAAGTAACAAGGTCTCAGGATCCTCTATGCAGGACAACATGTGTTAGCTGGGTTTACAGTAGGTGTGAAAACATGCAGACACACAAAGAAACACTAAGAATATGGACTTGCTAGGGTTAGGGTTAAAGATGAATGAACGAGTCTTTGGTGTTTTGTTTTGTTTTTGTTATGCAATTACATGATATACAAATATTTGTATTGTATTGTGCCTTCATGAGTTACTATTTTATGTTATTAGGGCCAATTCTAAATATGATATAAAAACAATTACAGAACTCACAAGGGTTATTAAATCTGCTTTTTCAAAACATCTACATGTATAATATTTTGTTAATGTTTTATAAATTTTTATATTAATTATAAATTATATATTGATTTTTAAAAATTATTTGTAAGGTGTTGCTTTGAGTGCCTAGTTTAATAACCCCTTTTCACTGTAAAATTAAAATAATATAATAAAGAAAGAAAAACTCAGAACATCAAAGCAACATGACTGAATAGAGTTTTGAGTTTTCTCATCCTGAGACTGTCGTTGTTGACTTTCTACTTTACTTTAAGAGATCTGGCAACTTGAATGTTCTCATTCATCTAATCACAATATGTTAACAATACATTGCCTTCAAAAACCTCAGTAATTCTTGCTGAGTGGGGGAAAAAAATCCCTTTGCCTTTACAGCTTCTAGTTGCTGCCTCTTTGATTGATCTGCATATTTGCTTTTACACCAAATGCAGCCCTCCTATTTATCCAGGTATGGGACCACTGACCACTAGCTTGTGGTAAACTCATTCAAAGTTGGCTTTGTCTTTTCTCTCAGTTGCAAACCAGAGGCCTCTTACCATGAGGTGAATTTACTAACCCATAATGTTTCAGCTAACTTTCAACTTCATTTTATTTATTCAGCGTTCCTTACATGCAGTTATAACAACACAAATATCCTTGAAAGGTTATAATAGTGTACAATTGGCACATTTGCATAACACACAAAAAGTCATAAGTTTGCAACTAGGAAGAAACACAAATCCAACTTCATGTGGAGTAGCAAGGGCAGGCGGGAGTGAGCAAGGGTACTCCGCCTGCCCATCCAAATGGGAAGATAGACAGTTTGCATCAGGAAGGGTGTCTGGAATAAAATCTGGGCCAAACCTGAAGTGTTAGTGTTAAACCCACAGGAATAATGTGTTTTGTATTGTGTGTAGATTGTAATTAAGTGAACAGGAAAATTCAAGTTTTCAGAACTTTTGCAAAGTAAAGTCAACAAGAAAATCAAAAATCAACTGGATCATGTTGCCTTGATATTTTTAAGCTTTCTCAGCCTTTTTTTTTTTTTTACAGTATTGAATGGAAGTGCAGTCTCATTCAAATAGAAATTAGACAAAAACATTTAAGATAACCCTTCAATGAAGTGAGTGGCAGAAAGGTCACAGTAGTGTAGTGAATTTACATTTTTCTTATGTACATCATTGAGGTTACCTGCATAGTTGATTTGTACACTGAATATAAAAGATTGATGTAGTCCAACGGTTTGGGTGCTACATCAATCACAAGGCAGCCATGACCAAAAGCATACCCTCCTACCCTTCTTCATTTTGACTCTACCCCGCTGTATTCAGTAAAATTTGATAGGGTCATTTTCCATAGATGTCTATGAAATCCGACTTCTTTTTTGCCTCCAGAAGACATGCAGGTTTAAGGCACTTCAATATTAGCTTTACCAGGAATCTGAGTCTTCTATATATTTTATATACAGTCTGTGGGTTTAATAAACCCATAGCTTTCAAACTTCAGTGTTGCTAACTGTCGAAGCACATCTTGGTGAAACAAAGCAAGCAATTAGTTGTGATGTTTTCATGCAAAATGCTTAAATTGCCTTCAACCACATTCTCTCCAGTTTTACCTGTCCATGCTGTTTCCCTCTCCATCTCCAGCAAAGTGTTTCTGTCCAGCAGCGACAGCAGGCGGCTGGCATTCGACACACATGCGGTGCCCCTCCCTCTAGTACTGCATCCACCTGGTATGTGGGCCCTCACTCTGCTGGCAGCCTTCTGTTCAGAAAGGTCAACTGGAACTGGACACAATGGCTATTTTATACAAACACACACACAGACACAGGTGAACATGTGCATGCAGTTGACAAAGAAAAGCAAAAGAGTATCATTTCACATTTTTGCTGACCATCTCAAAGTGTTAACCTATCACATTGCTGCTGTTAGGGACACTTCTTCTCTTCCTAGCGTTGCCAAAGCCACCCAAGGCAATAAGACTACAGAGGAAGCATTCACGATAAAAACATTAATAGGACCACATGCTCCAATACACTTTGCAAGTCATGTTGTGCTGGGAACTTTTACACGGGTGGAGATGCTCTGTTGTGTCATTTTCAAAAAAGAATATAAAAATAAAATAAATCAGGTAGGTCTGCCCTTTCTGTTTCATTTAAATCACATTTAACAAGGAGAATAATAACAGACAACAAACAATCTGTTCAGAGGCTTCATCACACCTTTCCTCAAGTGATTTCTTTTGGATTGGTTTGGCCTGCATTGTCTGCAATTTATACTACATACAGCATACTAGAAAACACAGCTATGATGCAACTCCTACACAAACAAGATCTCATGATGCACCATCTTCTTCCCACTTTTTCTTTGCAATGTGATGATGTATGAAACCAAAAACATTTCTCTTTACAGTGACTATTGATGAATAAAACGATCACTGTCTGCAGTTTTACATCCACCAGATTTTTTACTGATAAATATATGACAATACATAAATATGACATGACAATACACAGATAAGAAATACACAGATCTTAATCTGCCTTTGACATGTTGGTGATTATCTTCTATGACAATAGTAAAAATGTGGACAGTGTTTGAATGGTAGATGATCCACCTTCTGATTTAACAATACAGTGTGTAACATGTTTTAATTCTCACACGTGTTCATATTACAGCTGAATTAACATTTAAGAGATTTTTTTTTTTACAGTGCGCTGCAGCAACAGTGAACCAGTCAAAAGCTGTGCATTACTGGTCAAAATAAATAAATAAAGGTCTGCTTTTTATGATTGTCATGTATTATAACATAGGGTGTACATTTTTGTGAAATATTCACTATTATTATTATTATTGTATTATTGTTATTATTGTATTGTATTGTAATAGTGAAAGTCCTGCTAACACGTGGCTGCACACTCTTCACAATCTGCTCCCCCTTGTTCTTCAACATGTTGGTTGGAAATAAGATGTTGTCAAAACATCTCCACTCATTACACTTACATCTGTAAACCTTCTAAACTTCAACATCAACTGTCTCTAGGTCTGCATTTGAGTCCACTAATCTGTGAATTTATGTCACAGCCTCTCAAGTTTTTGCCAGCTATGAGATTATTAGATTCGAGTCAAAACGAGGCCTCAGATGGATACTGTATTTTTAAAATAATTATATATAGTGACTCTTTGTTTCTCAAAAAGTTATTAAAAAAGTATCCTCACCCACCCACATGAAATGGATCTACTGAAGGATTAAGGTGGATTTTGTCATTGTTTTCACCAAGCGAGTTCTTACAGTGTCCTTGCTAGCACTAGTACTCTTCATAGCCAGCATGCTCCTTCAGACAGTTTGCATAAAGACTGTGAATTCTGCAGGGTTCAGCACACTCTGACCAGTCTGCCCACTCACTCACCACACAGGACACTACTGAGGTAAAGAGAATATCACAAACAGCAGCAGAGGAAAGACCAAAGACTAGTGTCTTTGGAGAATTTATGCATCTGCAGGTCAAGTTACCATATGAATATCATAAAATCTGAAAAATTTTAAATGAAACAGCATAGGCATATAAAATTGCTTGTTGGATACACAGTACTGTGCATTGCACATGGCTTTTTAAAATTACTCTTGTATTAACATCATGCAACATTTATAGGCCCTAAAGTTTAGATATTAGTGTCATAAATATTGACAAAATAATATTCCTCTATCAAAGGAAACCTACCTGGAGATTCAATTCAATTCAGTTGTATTTATATAGCGCCATATCACAACAAACAGTCGCCTCAAGGAGCCTGCAATCTCATACTCCTGGCAGCTGTCTGCAGTGGACGGGCAGGCTTGGTCATAGTAGCAGGTGCCATATGATCTGTCAGATCTCCATCCTGTACCGATTCATGATGGATCCCGGCCAGTGCAGCACAGATATGCAACAGGACAGCCCGTCAGGCATCAAGCGAAGAGGAATAAATACACTTGAACAAAAGTCAGTGAGACAGTGGTTCATGGGGACTGACATAACAACGCCATCACAACTCACCCCAACAACTTTACGTGCTGTGAAACAGTTTGAATGCCTTTGAAAAAAAGCCCAGTCTTTGTAATTTAGTAAGCCTATTGTCCTGTCAGACTCCTTATCACAAATGAACCTTATGACATCAACTAAGAAGCCAAATTAAATGCAAATTATGACTTGACTTTAAGTCTATTTTCAAAAGTTTTGCTTTTATATTTCAGTTGCTGCTTCATGGCGTGTGCACTGAAGCTGCTCTTATCCGAGCGTTATCTTCAACATTGTATTAATATGGATACAATAATGTATGCAGATAAGAAAGGAAACCATATGTGTAGCATAAAAAAAGAGAAAGCTGTTGCCAACAAAGCTGCATTTGTTTGTTTGAGATTTCACTTGTGAGGATTTCATCAACTAGATTACGTATATAAAAGCAAAAGAATTTACAGGACTTCTGACTTCATTAATCCTTTCCATGCCAACCATTTATTTCACTGTATTATTCTACATTTAAAAACAGGTAACAAAATCAGCTTTCCTCGGTTTGTGCTAAAATATATATTCAAAGGTTTAGTTGCAGCTAATATGTGGCTGAGGCAGTCTCAATCAGTCAAATAAGTCTGTCAGAGCTGGAATTTAATTAACAAAGTTCCAAAAAGACTGAAACAGCTGAGTGTTGAATGGGTCCCTACGTAAGAGTGCTAAATACTAATCAAAAATGTCTTGTTATCCATGCATGTCCACCAGGGGAAGCAAATAATGAGACACAGCTCTGCACTGGATCCACACCCCTCGTGCATGCCAATACTCAGGTATCACAAATTGCTAAACCAGCACAAATGGCATGCTGTATGGTTGCTAGATATGAAGTAATACCAGTCTCAAATGTAGCTTTACAAAATTTTTTTAGGCACATGAAGGTGCATTTTATCTTACCTGCGTTTGTTCTGCAGCTCACTGCCTTCATCCTCTCGCTAGTTCACACTCCAGTATGGAAGCAAATTTTGCATAGGCTCAAACTTAGATAATCCATCACAACAAACCTCATGCCTGCTTTATGTATTCCATATTTTATTGCTCAAATTTCTCAGAATATAATATCATTACTTATAAATGTAATTTATAAGAAGTGAAATTAGTTAAAACATACAACATTTACTGCTATGGGATGATAAAACTGGCTCGCGTGCCAACTAAACAAGGCTTGCACTGTTCACCTAGAAAACAGGAACGTGATACACAGCAAGCAGGCTTTGTGGGTCACGAGTAAGAGTGCAGAGATTTATAGTTCATAGACATAATCTACTTATGTTCTCATTTAATGATTCTTGCTGTTCTATTGAGCAGCTGTAGAGCTGGGACCAAATCTTATCAGTGAATCATACCCCTTCAATGAACCAAATTAAACTCTATCTTGCTAGGTAACTGTAACTAACCTTCAGGGCCACTGCTTTTGTCTAAGATCTGTGGGAGTTTAGAGGTTTTAGAATATGTTCAAGGACTTTCAGTAAGCTCTTTCTTATTTTGCTAAATCTGTATTATTTCAAAAATGCAAAAATACTCAGCACTAATCTTTCTGGTTGGCTTGACTCAGATACAGCTGGAATTGGAGTTCATTAACAGAGCTTCTTGTTTCCCATCACAAATAGATATTAGGATACAGTTTAATTACCGATTACTTTGCCTGCAAGCTATACTTGTGGAGCTCTGAATCAATGTTAACTAATGATGAATGATCACCTGGCCCTATCATCCATCTAAATAATTTCTCCTCATCATAATTAAAAACACTGCATCACCACCTCCCATTTTTTATCCACTGTTACTGTATGTATACATAAAAAATTAGGTTACATATACATGCACGCATTTAACGATTTGTGTGTAAGAATGAAATATGGATAGTGTACATGAATATTTTGTGGTATTTCTGATATGCAGACGCATACTGTACGAACAGACGTTCGTACAGTATGTCTGGCACATGTTTTTTGCTTCTATAATGTGAAAATTCAAACATTCACAGCTTACAACAAACGTGGTTGCATTAGGAGCTCAAGTTATTTCCTCTAATCCGGGAGGAGGGTATTTAAATAAACAACAGATGAAAACTGGGGAGGTCTCGGCTGTGTGCAGACAGGTAGGAAACACACCTTCATGGGACACATGAGCGAAGTCTGATCTTCTGTAGGCTAAAAAGACCCAAAAGCAAAGATTAGGGAAAAAATAGGGCAAAATTATCTTTCTAATGGACCTATAGATGATGCTGCTGTTTGTGATTTACTTCTTTCTGAGAAATTCTTTGAGGGTCATCCTGCACCCACGTACCAAGCCCATTGATGGCGAGCTGGTGCTCATAACTGGACCGGGCACCGGCCTGGGTCGTCTCTTTGCTCAGGAATTCACCAAGCATGGGGCAGAAGTGGTGCTGTGGGACATTAATCGCGATTACCAATGAGCAGACAGCCAAGCTGGTGCGTGAGATGGGGGGAAAGGTGTATGCCTATACAGTGGATGTAACTAAGCGGGAAGATGTGTACCCTAATGCAGAGCTTTTGAGAGAGGACCTTGGCTGGGACGTTTCAATACTAGTGAACAATGCTGAAGTGGTGGTTGGGAAGTGATTGCTAGACTGTCCTGATGAGCTGATAGAGAGGACTATCAAAGCCAACTGTCATTCCCTCTTCTGGGTAAGAACTTCACGATCAGTATAAAATGTGCAAAAGACATTTCACCAGTCACATCTGAAGTAATGAAAGTCCTCAACTGGGTGGTTAAACATTCTCAAACTGAGAGACAAAAGTCCAGATTTACTTAATCTTAATTTCCTGTTAGCTGGAGGGTATACTGTAGAGGTCAGTGTCTCACAAAATTTGGGCTGTTAAACACTAGTGCTCATTATAACTGTTCTTCCAGAAGAGAGAAGCAAATGGTGAAATTGAATCAGTTGTGAAAATGCCAAAAGCTGGAACAAAAGGTAGAAGAGGTTAGCAGCGCAGTGCATCACATACAATACACATTACACAATCAATTGATGACACATCTTTTGCCAGTAAACACTAGTGGCACAATTTTGGTGACTAACATTCAGGGAGCAGGATACACAGCATGTTATTATGCAAAGGTTGAAGGTCACATGAAATGTAAAGTTGCTTTGCATCAGGAGCATTATCCCATTCATACCATGGACTAACAACATCAACAATCCTCAGTCCTCTTGATAAAGAGGTTTTTGTGCAGCATAAGCTTACTACAAATTGAACAATATTTAAGTCATTTAAGAACACTGCACAATTTGTTTCCTCATTACACTTTACTGCTACAGGTGCTGGTCATAAAATTAGAATATCATGAAAAAATTGATTTATTTCAGTAATTCCATTCAAAAAGTGAAAGTTGTATATTATATTCATTCATTACACACAGACTGATATATTTCTAATGTTTGTTTCTTTTAATTTTGATGATTATAACTGACAACTAATGAAAACCTCACATTCAGTATCTCAGAAAAGTATAATATTGTTAAAAGGTTCAATATTGAAGACACCTGGTGCCACAATCTAATCAGCTAATTAACTCCAAACACCTCCAAGGCCTTTAAATGGTCTCTCAGTCTAGTTCTGTAGGCTACACAATCATGGAGAAGACTGCTGACTTGACAGTTGTCCAAAAGATGACCACTGACAGCTTGCACAAGGAGGGCAAGACACAAAAGGTCATTGCTAAAGAGGCTGGCTGTTCACAGAGCTCTGTGTCCAAGCACATTAATAGAGAGGCCAAGGGAAGGAAAAGATGTGGTAGAAAAAAGTGTACAAGCAATAGGGATAACCGCACCCTGGAGAGGATTGTGGAACAAAACCCATTCAAAAATGTGGGGGAGATTCACAAAGAGTGGACTGCAGCTGGAGTCAGTGCTTCAAGAACCACCACACACAGACGTATGCAGACATGGGTTTCAGCTGTCGCAGTCCTTGTGTCAAGCCACTCTTGAACAAGAGACAGTGGGCTGAAGACAAAAAGGACTGGACTGCTGCTGAGTGATCCAAAGTTATGTTCTCTGATCAAAGTAAAATTTGCATTTCCTTTGGAAATCAAGGTCCCAGAATCTGGAGGAAGAGAGGAGAGGCACAGAATCCATGTTGGCTGAGGTCCAGTGTAAAGTTTCCACAGTCAGTGATGGTTTGGGGTGCCATGTCATCTGCTGGTGTTGGTCCACTGTGTTTTCTGAGGTCCAAGGTCAACGCAGCTGTCTACCAGGAAGTTTTAGAGCACTTCATGCTTCCTGCTGCTGACCAACTTTATGGAGATGCAGATTTCATTTTCCAACAGGACTTGGCACCTGCACAAAGTGCCAAAGCTACCAGTACCTGCTTTAAGGACCATGGTATCCCTGTTCTTAATTGACCAGCAAACTCGCCTGACCTTAACCCCATAGAAAATCTATGGGCTATTGTGAAGAGGAAGATGATACGCCAGACCCAACAATTCAGAAGAACAACCTGGGCTCTCATAACACCTGAGCAGTGCCACAGACTGATCGACTCCATGCCACGCCACATTGCTGCAGTAATCCAGGCAAAAGGAGCCCCAACTAAGTACTGAGTGCTGTACATGCTCATACTTTTCATGTTCATACTTTTCAGTTGGCCAACATTTCTAAAAATCCTTTTTTGTATTGGTCTTAAGCAATATTCTAATTTTCTGAGACACTGAATTTGGGGTTCTCATTAGTTGTCAGATATAATCATCAAAATTAAAAGAAACAAACATTTGAAATATATCAGTCTGTGTGTAATGAATGAATATAATATACAAGTTTCACTTTTTGAATGGAATTACTGAAATAAATCAACTTTTTCATGATATTCTAATTTTATGACCAGCACCTGTATATGGCAATGCATGTTTGTTTGGTTGTTTCTGTGTGGGCCTCAGACAGTGAAGGCTTTCCTATCACGGACACATCGTGATGATTGCCAGTGTCCTCGGCCTCTTCAGCACAGCTTGTGTGGAGGTGAGCTAAGGCAGGAGAAACGACACTACAATAAGTCTATATGAGAATATAACTAATAAGAATATGGCAGCTTTATTATCAGTGTTTTACATTGTTCTCTGCTTAAGTCACAAAATCAAGTAACACACTCAAATGCATATTAGAGCCCTGGCAGTCTAAGCAGGACTGGCAAATCACGAATGATGAATATTAAGTATCTTTAAAAACAACGTGAATAAGCTCTGATGAATAGATTTTCTTTGTGGTAGGATCACTGCCAGCAAGTTTGCAGCAGTGGGCTTCCATGAGTCTCTGGCCCACGAGCTGCATGCTGAGGAGGTTGAAGGAGTGAAGACTACCCTTGTGTGTCCTTACATTGTGAACACAAGCATGTTTGAAGGCTGCAAGATAAGGTATGCCAAAATAATAATCATATACAGTTAAGGTCCAAAAATGTGTGGCAAGTGAAACAGTCTTCAGAATTTTTGTCTCTCTTTACTGCCACATTTACTGCCATAGATTTGGAATGAAAACAATAAAGATGTGATAAGAGTGCAGACTCAACTTTAATTCAGCAGGAGTGACATATAATATTGCATTAACTGTTGAGGAATTACAGCCATTTTTTTACACTATATACTATATATACTATTTTCAGGTAATTGGGTAAATTTTACTGTTTCATGAATGGGTGTGGGCTATTTTTTATTCTCTCAGTTAGACAGGTGAAAGGTCTAGATTTGATTCTCAGGGTGGCATTTTGAATTTGGAAGCTATTGCTGCGAGCCCACAACATGTGGTCAAAGGAGCTCTGAATGCAAGTAAAATAAGTCGTTGGTACAGGCTGGTACATTCAGTTACATTAAATTAAGATAAACCACACACACACACACTCATGAGACGACAGAAAAACAACAGTGCTGGATGGTCAGAGAATCCTTTCCAAAAAATAAATAGAAAAAAAAAATCAACATCCCAACAAGTGAAGAACATTCTCCTGGAGGTAGGTTGACCATCATCTAAGTATCACAAAGAGACGACTACACAAGAGAGAAAATAGAGTTCACCAGAAGGTACAAACAATTCATCTAAAATGTAATGTCAAACTTTGCCAAAAAACATCTACAAAATACTAAAAATTGCTAAGAATTTAAAATCCTCAAATGACACTTGGGGCTCTAAACTAGTAACTGGTAAATCGTAATTAAAAAGTGAAAGTCTGCATTTCAGTTGTATCTTGTCATGAGAAAAAATTATGAAAATGTTCACTCCTAACTCTACAAATGTTTTGAATGTCATAATTTTAACAAACAAGGCAAGATTAAGCAAATTGCGTAGTCTCTGTAAACTTGAATGTAGCTGCTCACAAATGCATTCAGATCATCATTCTTCGAGGCTCCATCATAGAAAGCTTAATCCAATTAAAAAAGAGATACAAGTTTTTTATTTGCTGCTCGTGTGATTTGCGGCAAGCAAGAGTGCTTCACCAAGGTGAGGAAAAAAATGCCCTAAAATACTCCAACATTAATGTACAAGTATTGTGGTGAGCAATCATACAACCTATGTATGAGCTTATTGCCAAATGTCTCATGTTACTTGATATTTTAAATGTTTTTTGGTGTTAGGGAGGAAGCGGAACTGTTCCTACCCCCTCTGGAGCCCCAGTACTGTGTTGAGCAGGCTATGAACGCCATCCTGATAAACCAGCCATTAGTGTGCATCCCTCGCCTCACCTACCTGCCTTTCCTTTTTAGGGCGCAAGTATCACAATGACCTTTACATTATCCAGATGCTAAATAAAAATTCATATTTTCTGAAAATGTCCTTTTTTCTATTCATTTTTATTGCTCAACAGCTGATTACAGTATTTAAGCTTATACTATTTTTGTTCTTTAAGGTTGTTGCCATGGGAATCCAATGTGACTGCTTATCGCTTCATGGGTTCTGACAAATTAATGTACCCTTTTATTGAAACCATGAAAAACCAAGGAACTAATAGCTCTGTTGCAATTGCCTAATCATACCTTTGAAAACAAAGAGATCTAGGAGTAACAATGTTAACAGTAACTATAATGGTATCTCAAAAGGTCCACAATACATCAGGCAGGACAAAAAAAATTAAGTCTTTTGTGGACAATAGGTCAAACTGTCCAGTCATAGCCATGATTCAGCCAAGTGGAATGGACTGTGTATTTTCAGACTGACCATTTGGAAGTCTGTACTGGATAACAACACAGCCAAGTAGTCATCAGCTCCCAAAAAAGATTTCAATAATATTCAGATGTAAAGTCCCTTTCAAATGATCGTATTGGACTGATCCAAATGGCAAAGTGTCTTTAATAGCTGTTATGTAACCCTGTATGCTGTTACATTTGCATAAAATGATCTAAAACACCACCTATAAATACTGTTAGAACACAGCAAGTGGTGAGTCTGCTGCATTGTTTTCTTGTAAAGATCATAAGCTTGCAAGCGAGCTAAAGTAAGTAACACTGCAAAAGCTGAATTTTACCAATAAGAATATGATAGGAATCTTATAATCTCTGTAAAATTTATAACATTTTGAACTGGATGAATATCAAAATATATATGTACCATCCCTTCTAAAATGACGCTTAGTTCTACTGACTGATTGCTAATATGGACTTTTGAGTGGCAAATTCTAGATCAGCGCCACTTACAGAATATGTATGTATCAGTGTGCATGTATAGAATTTGCAGTATAGTGGAGAAAGGCTAAAAAGTGTTGCTAATCTCAGAAGACAGCAGTGATGAGGTAAAACAGTCACTGCTTAAACATACTGATCTTTATGTGAAGGAGCAATCTGACTAATGATGAAACATTTCCTACAGCACAATGTAGTGTTGTAAATGTCTCTTGTCATAACTCCCAGAATTAGCTCTTATTTGTGCACTCATGTAAGAATAACAGAAATTTTTCAGGATTCAGATTATGTATATTTTCTTTTTAACAAGCAAATATTTAGTTATAACACAACAAATGATTAATGGATCTGTTAATTAGCATTGATTTTAAAAAATAAACTCAAATATTAAGGTCTATAAAAATGTTTGCAAGCTACCTTGAACATGTCTATCGAAGAGGAATTAAAACTGTAGTGAACTCACTGACATGGTCAAGGAGCCATCAGACGATGGGTGCACTGTGTTCATAAATGGATAAACATAATCAGCAATAAGCAGTTAGGCTGTGACGTTTATTGCACAACTGGTACTGAGGGTCCCAAAGTATTACACTTCCAGCAACCTGAACAATTAATACATGACAGATCGGATTGATCCACGTTTTCCTGTTGTTTACACCAAATTCTCAGCCTACCATCTTAATGCCGCAGCAGAAATTGAGACTTATCAGACCAGGTGATGTTTTTCCACTGTTTTACTGTCCAAGTTTTGTGATCTCATGTGAACTGCAGCTACAGTTTCCTGTTCTTAGCTGACAGGAGTGGCACCCGCTGTGGTCTTCTGCTGCTGTAGCTCATCTGCTTCAGTTTTTGCTGTGCTCTTTATTTAGAGATGTCTTGATGCGTGCTCAATAATCCAACATTTTCAGTGAAAGAAATGTTTCATGACTCATCCAAGTGACTTCTTCAATCTCAGCTTAGTACCCGTTTCCCAGACCTTATAAACAGTACAGTTGCACAAGCTCAGTTTCATGATTTGCACATGAACAATCATGAAACTAAGCCTGTCGCTCGCTGTGGTGCCGGTTTTGGTCATTATGCTGTACTGTTCATGAGGTTTTGGATGAGCGACAAAATGATTCACCCACTGAAAACACTTTGCGTCCAGACGAACAGCATCAACTTTCTAGAATATGTTCAGAGATGCTCTTCTGAATACCTTGATTTTACATGTGCTTATTTGAGTTACTGCTCCTTTCCTACATGCTTGAAGCGGTCTGGTCAATTTTATCTGATATCTGGCATCAACAAGGTATTTTCTCCCAGAGGACTGCCGCAGGAAATTTTCTCTTTTTGGGACCAGTGTCTACAAACTCTACAGATGTTTGTGTGGGAAAATCCCAGCAGATCAGCAGCTTCTGAAATACTCAGACCAGCCCAACAATCATGCCATGTTCAAAGTCACTTAAAATCACCTTTCTTCCCCATTCTTATGCTTCAACTTCAGCAACTTCATCATGACCATGTGAAAATGCCTAAATGCATTTAGTTACTGCCATGTAACTGTCTGATTAGATATTTGTATTAACGAGGAATTGTACAAGTGTACCTAATAAAGTGGCTCTTGAGTGTGTTACAGAAAAACGTTGTAGTTATGTTCAAAAGGGTCACTGTTAACTTTCCAGCAATTAATTTTAACTTACCATGAAATTGCTGCTTGCTGCAGACATCAGTCTTGTGTTCTATGTAGATACATTTTTCAATCAGCACCTATCAGACAATATATACTCCCCTTGATACTGGTACATGAAATGTTCACTTGTGTGCTTGCTGCAGGGGTTTTATTTACTTTGACATCAAAAACCACCAAATATGTAATCGCCCAAAGATTCCCAAAATGTAGCATATTTGAAGAACCAGACCATTTGTACCAATTCCTCTACCACAGTATGACCAACTATGACCTCAGTGCAAATTGAATACCTCTATGCATCACGTGCATGACGACTGGCAGACGAAAAAAAGAGGCAAGACGGCAAGTCTTAGTTTTGTGCATGAAAGCACACCAGTTTAATTACCATGGGGGAGCAGAAAGAGTAGGGAGGTTGACATAACGGAGGGAAAAGGGATTTTCAGGGAAACCGGTGCAACAGGGAAACATCCCTGCCACACACAGCACTGACAACATCACAGTACAACACGCTACATTTAGTCACAAATTCTTCCCAGCCCTACATGGTAATGTTGATAACACTTCACTTGTGGTTGTTGATATAAAGCACTCTAGGAAAATCAGAGGTTCGCCAGCTGCACCCTAGACAAAGCTCTAAACCATACTGAGATCATTCTTTAATGAACTACCCTCCATAGGGGACAAAACGTAAAACACTTAAAAACAAGAGTTAGCAGTTCCCACAAAGAATAAACAAGTTCTGCGCAAAAGAAAAAGTTCACAGTAAATCGCCCCCCCCTCCCCCTCAGAGAGTAAACTCCCAACTCATTGGCTAGGATGCAGCTACTTTTTTTTTCTCTACAAAGCAACAGAAAAATAATGTGTACAATTAAACAACATCAAGGAGAAGAAACTATTTTTCCTATCAATCTTGTTTAACTGAACATTTTGTAACAATGAATATGAACAGTGATGCTTTAGAGTCTACAGAGTCCAAAGTTTCCTGTAGCCTTCTAAATCTGACTAAGAACACAGTGTCTGAGTTTTCTCTAGTGCTTTTACAGACAACCAAACCTTAGAATCTAAACAGTGCCATCCAGGGTCTGTGCCAATGTGCTTGAGTTAGCCTGTTTGATGTGCAAGTCCCCTTCAATTTCTTGTTTGCCACACCTGTGGAAAATAACCACCTATTAAGTTAGTTAAGTCTTCAAATGAGCCATTGATTTTTACTACCTACACAAGTGTGTAATTAATTGGAATATATTCACTTTATTTCACAAGTGCTGGCTAACATAATCTGATAAACTGTCCTGTTTACACATCAAACAGGAGACTTTGAAGTGCTTTGAGGGCTTGAACTAAATTAGCTTACTGCTGCACCAGTTTTATCTCAGTTGCGTTAATATTAACATTATACTAAATATGAGAGAGAGAGAGCACGAACACGCTATTCAGCAGAGGAAGCAGAGACTTCTTGTGTCAGAAGAATAAGCAGAAGAACACGATGTGTTTCCAGAGTTGTTCCTGCATCGCTTAACATCTAACAAAATGTGGAGTTGGCTTTTTTTAATACCTCTATCTTTCCCACTTATGGCTAAGTAAAAAAAGAGTAAAAATAGGTCAGCAACCTCTTTATGCCATTTGGTGAACAACTGCAAGTAGTTGCAGTGAACGCTTTTCACAAGGTGATTGCACAGGCTGCCTGATGGAAGGCAACTTGTCTCCAAACAACTGCAGTCTGACTGCAATCACTCTCTGGCAAATTGGCAAAAAGATTAGCAAAAATTACCATCGATTGCAACATGTTGACATCAAGACAGATTGCCAAACTCTTGCAATTGATTTGAGTTAGTCTGCGCCGATGAATATAACTCATCTGTGACGTGTCTCTGTGCTATAAAGGACTCGACTTAACTGGTTGCCAGCTGTTGTATTCTTCTTATATGTACAGGTGCTGGTCATAAAACTGGAATATCATGAAAAAATTGATTTATTTCAGTAATTCCATTCAAAAAGTGAAAGTTGTATATTATATACATTCATTACACACAGACTGATATATTTCAATGTTTGTTTCTTTTAATTTTGATGATTATAACTGACAACTAATGAAAACCCCAAATTCAGTATCTCAGAAAATTAGAATATTGTGAAAAGGTTCAATATTGAAGACACCTGATGCCACAATCTAATCAGCTAATTAACTCCAAACACCTCCAAGGCCTTTAAATGGTCTCTCAGTCTAGTTCTGTAGGCTACACAATCATGGAGAAGACTGCTGACTTGACAGTTGTCCAAAAGATGACACCTTGCACAAGGAGGGCAAGACACAAAAGGTCATTGCTAAAGAGGCTGGCTGTTCACAGAGCTCTGTGTCCAAGCACATTAATAGAGAGGCCAAGGGAAGGAAAAGATGTGGTAGAAAAAAGTGTACAAGCAATAGGGATAACCGCACCCTGGAGAGGATTGTGAAACAAAAGCCATTCAAAAATGTGGAGGAGAGTCACAAAGAGTGGACTGCAGCTGGAGTCAGTGCTTCAAGAACCACCACACACAGACGTATGCAGACATGGGTTTCAGCTGTCGCAGTCCTCGTGTCAAGCCACTCTTGAACAAGAGACGGCATCAGAAGCCTCTCACCTGGGCTAAAGACAAAAAGGACTGGACTGCTGCTGAGTGATCCAAAGTTAGGCTCTCTGATCAAAGTAAAGTTTGCATTTCCTTTGGAAATCAAGGTCCCAGAGTCTGGAGGAAGAGAGGAGAGGCACAGAATCCACATTCCTTGAGGTCCAGTGTAAAGTTTCCACAGTCAGTGATGGTTTGGGGTGCCATGTCATCTGCTGGTGTTGGTCCACTGTGTTTTCTGAGGTCCAAGGTCAACGCAGCCGTCTACCAGGAAGTTTTAGAGCACTTCATGCTTCCTGCTGCTGACCAACTTTATGGAGATGCAGATTTCATTTTCCAACAGGACTTGGCACCTGCACACAGTGCCAAAGCTACCAGTACCTGCTTTAAGGACCATGGTATCCCTGTTCTTAATTGACCAGAGTAATAATATGCTCCACCCACTGCCCCCCACACCCCCACCCCCACCCCATCCCCCATCAGCCCCCCCCAGCCCCACAGCCCCCCCCACACTCCTCCCACACCACCACCGCTGCCATCACACGCACGCACTCGCGTGCACGTGCATCACACGCACGCTCATCCTTACGGTAACGCCCCCCTCTGAAAAAACTCGCAAGTACCCCCCACACCCCCAAGCAACTGCGCATGCGTATCACTATGTCTCCTCCTAGGGGATGTGTTTCCATGGCAGCCAAATGCTTTAGTAAGAACAATCAAACGCATTTCCATATAGTGGCCGGTGCCTTAAAGATGGGGGAAGACCGGCAACGTGAACAGGTGTGTAATCAAAACTCGCAAGTACCCCCCACACCCCACAGCCCTCAAACATCTGCGCATGCGTATCATGACATCATCGATGTTGATAACATCAAGCAGCTGTGTTTCCAAGGCACCCATTGTTTCAGTAAGAACAATCAACCCCCACTGAAAAACTCACATCCCCCCCCCCCCAATCAAGGGTGGTTGCGTATCGATACCTCGGACTCATTGCCCGTCAATAAGAACAATCAACTGTATATCCACATAGTGCTCTACGTCTGGAAGAGGGGTAGACAGGCAGTGTGCACAGGTGTGTATTGAAAAACTCACAACTACCCCCACAACCCAAACAACGGCGGTTGCGTATCGATACCTCAGACTTATTTGTAGAAATCTCCCCGAGGAAGACGGCCCTCGTTTTTCACTCAGAAGAGAATCACCTTCTCAACCACCAGATCATCTCGGCGTTTTTTTTTAAATTTATTTATTTATTTCCAAAAACATGGCTCAAGGTAAGAAAATATCCTTAACTTCTTTCATTTTTCACAGTGTTGAGAGATACATGGTGTGTTTAAAATCCTATTTCTTTTTAAAACAATAGAGTTTGATTTATAGGGAGATCGATTTACGGAAGCGTGCGGAGCACTAACACAGTCGATCAAGGTTAGTGATATTTATTTCTATAGATGTTCTTTTTTCCTTCTTTTTTTTCACTTTTAAAAAAGTGTTTTTGTATTCTCTGATTCAGATTATTACATACAAACCCCAACGGTCAGACAGCCGTTAAGAGAGCTCAAAATTATCCCGAATGGTGTGTATTTCATATTACAAACACATCACAGCGTGGTGAAATATCAAAATAAAAGATACACGTTTGTATTTGGGTTAAAAAAACTATAGAGCCTGCCTCGGGGAACAGAAGGAATCACCCATACCTCCGTGCGGACTGCCTACCGTCAACTTCATACACCCGTGCAGAGCGACAATCGCGGTAAGTGTGTGTGTGTGTGTGTGTGTGTGTGTGTGTGTGTGATATAGTACTAATATTATCACAAATAAAATGATACATTCTTCTATCTTTATATGTATAATTACAGACACCTGTCGCTGGCTAAGAGCGGGGTAGGAGGAGGAGGAGAGAACGTAGGGAAGGCCTTTCATAAACCGGCTGAACAGCGAATACCCGTGCGGGATATTAATCAGCATGATGGATTTATTCGATTAAACGAGTGCATTCGGAAGCTAGAGGAAGAGGCCGATGTGATAACGACTGAAGAAGAAGATCAACTAACTCAGGCACAGCCAACACCCTGCAGAAATGGTGATGTAAATGCTGTTTTGTTTTATGAACCGATCCACAGTACTCCAGCTGAAGGGGTAGATCCGGGGAGGACTGTTTTTACCCGCCAACCCAACCTGCATGAGGATAAATGATTGTACAAATAACCACGGTGAAATAACAGACGACCTGCTCGCGGAAGCTTACGATGCTTGCATGAGCAGTTTCATGAATGATCTCAGCATTTCTGAAGCGCTATCCTACGCGTTAAAACGTATTGAACACAAATTCAGTGATCCTGAAACAACGCTGAGCGAGTTAAAAGGCCTCAGTGCGTGCATAGCCCGTGTTCTACCGTGTGTTTTGGAGTCGTTAAATTTAAGAATCAATCAGGAAGAGGAGCGATTAACATCGCGCACTCACACGTTTTTAAATACATAAAATGGAGCCTCCTAAGAAAAAATGTAAGAAGAATGCTGATCATTGTATTAATAATGTTGGTGATAACCTTTCATGTCTTGATTTTTTTAAACTATGGAGTGAAAAAATGGTTAATAAATGTAGGGATTTAAATAGACGTATGATGGGTCTTAACAACCAATGCCAGGGTCATAGCAATGTGTGTAATCCAGACATTAGGGGTTCCCCAATCAACACGTGTGTTTTAGACTTTGAGACAATGGGGCCGTGCTTCCCTACTGATAACATTAGTGAAACAACACATTTATCAGACATGCGCGGTTTTCCTGCTTCTGAGGTTGGTTGTGATAATATTGCTTCTGCTGTTGCTGTTGGTTGTGATAATATTGGTTCTGCTGCTGCTGGTGGTTGTGATAATAATTCCCCCGTTTCAACACATAACACAGACGATGCATTCAATTTCGACCTTTTCCCTGATTCACTGCTCGATTTTTACAACGGCGATGAATTGTGTGGTTCTAGCGATGATGTAGCGGTACAGCATGGATGTCTAGCTTCACCTAATCGGTGTGATTTTTATCCTGATTACGATTCTCCGATCCAGATTTCTCCTCCTCCTCAGCCTGGTGACGTTGACGAGTGCCTGCCCCAACCTAGCCGCGTCATCACTCCCTGTGGTGGTGGTGGTGGTGACCGCGTGTCTGTTATTAGTGGTGATAGAGCTCCCCCTAGCGAACGTGTGTTGTCTTCACAGATTTCTCCTCCTCCTCAGCCTGGTGACGTTGACGAGTGCCTGCCCCAACCTAGCCGCGTCATCACTCCCTGTGGTGGTGGTGGTGGTGACCGCGTGTCTGTTATTAGTGGTGATAGAGCTCCCCCTAGCGAACGTGTGTTGTCTTCACAGATTTCTCCTCCTCCTCAGCCTGGTGACGTTGACGAGTGCCTGCCCCAACCTAGCCGCGTCATCACTCCCTGTGGTGGTGGTGGTGGTGACCGCGTGTCTGTTATTAGTGGTGATAGAGCTCCCCCTAGCGAACGTGTGTTGTCTTCACAGATTTCTCCTCCTCCTCAGCCTGGTGACGTTGACGAGTGCCTGCCCCAACCTAGCCGCGTCATCACTCCCTGTGGTGGTGGTGGTGACCGCGTGTCTGTTATTAGTGGTGATAGAGCTCCCCCTAGCGAACGTGTGTTGTCTTCACAGATTTCTTATGACGAAGTGGGTGATGGGCAACAAGGTGGTGGTGTAGTCATGGAGATTCCTTTCTTTAACGGTAGGGAGGTGCGATTGCCTGTTAATTTTAGAGACATAGATCTCAGTAACCCTGAAGAGGTTCCTGCCAGAGTAAGGGAGAGGCTTGGTAATGTAATCGATCGGGCAGTGGCCGGCATCTCTGGGGTTCAGCCGTTCAGGTTTTTTGTAGCTTTGCATAAAGGCTTTCACACCTGGATCCGTCTGCTTTAACTTAACCCAGTCACACTCCCACATCACTTCAACCCGCAATCTGTGAACGGACTCCAACACGTGCAACTTCTGACAAAATCTGTGATACAATTCACCGTGCGACACTTTGACAACAGGATTAATCTCATTCTCGGGAAAACACTTGACACACCCGTGAAACACACAACCTGCAAATTCGTAGCACGTTCTCGTGGGGGCGTGAAACCCGTCTACATGGTACTGACCTACTTTTTGCTCACCCTCCTTAAGAGCATGTTTAATTACAATATTGTCTCTGTGAGCCAAAAACTCCAACCACTCGATAGAAATGTTGGAAAATGTCTTATACTGATTTATGTAAGCGCCGTCGTATGTGAGAGCCAGTGTGTCTCTCGGTAGGAACATTGTTTTATAAACTCCCATGGAGTACGAGGCAATGGTGACGTATTTGAAAGGGTCGATCCCTGTCGATTTTAACAGTGTCTCGCGGTATATCACGCACGCTTTTCGCAAAACATTCACGTCGTTGATACAATACCTGCGCAACTCACGCATAAAATCAAATCGGGTGTGGTGGACTGATATGTACCACTCCATGAATTTAACTTTACCGGCCTCGGTCATGCTGTCATAACCATAAAAGGATGGATCGGGGTACGCTCCTACATACTGTTCGTTGGCTTTCGTGTTAAATTTGTGAGGAAAGAACCCCTTCTCAAAATCCTCAAACCCTAGTGCAGCAGGTGTTTTGGCCAAACTCATGGGGAGAAAACTGAATGAATCGATCCAGCGTTGATCATGCTTTTTATCGTACATCAGAAGCACTCGGCTTCCCTTCATTGTGACTGATGGGGTGATGCACTGTCTGACAAAATATTCCAAAATTAAGTAATTATCAAACCCTGAAGCGTTGTGTGCGATGAATGTGTAACCCCTATATTTTGCACGTCTAAAATGGCTGATGAGACCCCCCACACATTTTGTACCGTGGTAACAGAATCTGTCTCCCTGAAAATCCACAGCACACACAAAGTTTGCTTCGTGTTTACCGTTTTCAAACCTGGTCTCAAAGTCGTAGATTATATATTTCTCATCAGGAACAACTTTCTCACTAGGTTGAATAAAACACTGATGTGGCGCCCCGCTGTCGTGTGTTATGGTTTCGTTACAGTGTTCACACGTGGGGGTTTTACAAACGTGTGCTTTTTTCTTTGACTTCATGTAAATTACGCCACACTCATCACAGTATTTCATGCGCTCACACGGGATCACATTATGTCTAGGATCACGCATTTTGTGTTGGTCGAAACATAGCTGAGACTTGCAGATGCGTTTGCACGCACCACACCGGATCGTTTGACCGGGATGACACGAGGCATAACAAACATTACAAACTTGCGCACAGCTGTGCATCAGCGGTGCCTCATACCGGGCATAACAGCTATTACAAATATATGCAGAGCCGAAAAAAGCGGTCGCGTTCAGAATCAGGTAGTAATGATTCTCGTACAGATAAAGATAAATGGGGTCTGGGTGTGGCTCTGGGTGTGTGCAGAAGTGGTGTACTTTTTTACCTTCTGTAGAATCGTGATAGAAGATCACGATCTTGACTTTTAGATGTTTTTCAAAACTAGCAACGTGTGAGAATGACACTTGTTGTGTGATGGATAGACCAACAGCTGTTTGCATCATAACTGCATTATCATAGTTTTCAGCCGGATTCATGTATGGGTTTAATTTTCGTGATAGACATAATGAGAAACACAATTTATCGTGTGTGTTGTTCGGATTGTACAAATGGGCACCTTTTTTATGCAAAATTTCATTATACGGTACCTTTCCCAGTCTCAAACGAGCACCCCCGTACCTGTTCTGGGCAACGCTAACAACAAACTCCATGTGATCATCCCCTATGGAATCGTCATTGCTCTGTATCACACGAGCTATCTCATCAAGAAATAAGTCTGCATTGTAATCATTGTGTGAATTTAAGACAGCTTGTACATCACTAGCTAATGAAGGTCCTCTCAAAACCACATTAAGAATCGAACCCTGCGGTATGCCGTCCACTGCCCGATCGATGACATTACCGAGCCTCTCCCTTACTCTGGCAGGAACCTCTTCAGGGTTACTGAGATCTATGTCTCTAAAATTAACAGGCAATCGCACCTCCCTACCGTTAAAGAAAGGAATCTCCATGACTACACCACCACCTTGTTGCGTATCACCCACTTCGTCATAAGAAATCTGTGAAGACAACACACGTTCGCTAGGGGGAGCTCTATCACCACTAATAACAGACACGCGGTCACCACCACCACCACAGGGAGTGATGACGCGGCTAGGTTGGGGCAGGCACTCGTCAACGTCACCAGGCTGAGGAGGAGGAGAAATCTGTGAAGACAACACACGTTCGCTAGGGGGAGCTCTATCACCACTAATAACAGACACGCGGTCACCACCACCACCACAGGGAGTGATGACGCGGCTAGGTTGGGGCAGGCACTCGTCAACGTCACCAGGCTGAGGAGGAGGAGAAATCTGGATCGGAGAATCGTAATCAGGATAAAAATCACACCGATTAGGTGAAGCTAGACATCCATGCTGTACCGCTACATCATCGCTAGAACCACACAATTCATCGCCGTTGTAAAAATCGAGCAGTGAATCAGGGAAAAGGTCGAAATTGAATGCATCGTCTGTGTTATGTGTTGAAACGGTGGAATTATTATCACAACCACCAGCAGCAGCAGAACCAATATTATCACAACCAACAGCAACAGCAGAAGCAATATTATCACAACCAACCTCAGAAGCAGGAAAACCGCGCATGTCTGATAAATGTGTTGTTTCACTAATGTTATCAGTAGGGAAGCACGGCCCCATTGTCTCAAAGTCTAAAACACACGTGTTGATTGGGGAACCCCTAATGTCTGGATTACACACATTGCTATGACCCTGGCATTGGTTGTTAAGACCCATCATACGTCTATTTAAATCCCTACATTTATTAACCATTTTTTCACTCCATAGTTTAAAAAAATCAAGACATGAAAGGTTATCACCAACATTATTAATACAATGATCAGCATTCTTCTTACATTTTTTCTTAGGAGGCTCCATTTTATGTATTTAAAAACGTGTGAGTGCTCGATGTTAATCGCTCCTCTTCCTGATTGATTCTTAAATTTAACGACTCCAAAACACACGGTAGAACACGGGCTATGCACGCACTGAGGCCTTTTAACTCGCTCAGCGTTGTTTCAGGATCACTGAATTTGTGTTCAATACGTTTTAACGCGTAGGATAGCGCTTCAGAAATGCTGAGATCATTCATGAAACTGCTCATGCAAGCATCGTAAGCTTCCGCGAGCAGGTCGTCTGTTATTTCACCGTGGTTATTTGTACAATCATTTATCCTCATGCAGGTTGGGTTGGCGGTAAAAACAGTCCTCCCCGGATCTACCCCTTCAGCTGGAGTACTGTGGATCGGTTCATAAAACAAAACAGCATTTACATCACCATTTCTGCAGGGTGTTGGCTGTGCCTGAGTTAGTTGATCTTCTTCTTCAGTCGTTATCACATCGGCCTCTTCCTCTAGCTTCCGAATGCACTCGTTTAATCGAATAAATCCATCATGCTGATTAATATCCCGCACGGGTATTCGCTGTTCAGCCGGTTTATGAAAGGCCTTCCCTACGTTCTCTCCTCCTCCTCCTACCCCGCTCTTAGCCAGCGACAGGTGTCTGTAATTATACATATAAAGATAGAAGAATGTATCATTTTATTTGTGATAATATTAGTACTATATACACACACACACACACACACACACACACACACACACACTTACCGCGATTGTCGCTCTGCACGGGTGTATGAAGTTGACGGTAGGCAGTCCGCACGGAGGTATGGGTGATTCCTTCTGTTCCCCGAGGCAGGCTCTATAGTTTTTTTAACCCAAATACAAACGTGTATCTTTTATTTTGATATTTCACCACGCTGTGATGTGTTTGTAATATGAAATACACACCATTCGGGATAATTTTGAGCTCTCTTAACGGCTGTCTGACCGTTGGGGTTTGTATGTAATAATCTGAATCAGAGAATACAGAAACACTTTTTTAAAAGTGAAAAAAAAGAAGGAAAAAAGAACATCTATAGAAATAAATATCACTAACCTTGATCGACTGTGTTAGTGCTCCGCACGCTTCCGTAAATCGATCTCCCTATAAATCAAACTCTATTGTTTTAAAAAGAAATAGGATTTTAAACACACCATGTATCTCTCAACACTGTGAAAAATGAAAGAAGTTAAGGATATTTTCTTACCTTGAGCCATGTTTTTTGGAAATAAATAAATAAATTTAAAAAAAAAACGCCGAGATGATCTGGTGGTTGAGAAGGTGATTCTCTTCTGAGTGAAAAACGAGGTCCGTCTTCCTCGGGGAGATTTCTACAAATAAGTCTGAGGTATCGATACGCAACCGCCGTTGTTTGGGTTGTGGGGGTAGTTGTGAGTTTTTCAATACACACCTGTGCACACTGCCTGTCTACCCCTCTTCCAGACGTAGAGCACTATGTGGATATACAGTTGATTGTTCTTATTGACGGGCAATGAGTCCGAGGTATCGATACGCAACCGCCCTTGATTGGGGGGGGGGGATGTGAGTTTTTCAGTGGGGGTTGATTGTTCTTACTGAAACAATGGGTGCCTTGGAAACACAGCTGCTTGATGTTATCAACATCGATGATGTCATGATACGCATGCGCAGATGTTTGAGGGCTGTGGGGTGTGGGGGGTACTTGCGAGTTTTGATTACACACCTGTTCACGTTGCCGGTCTTCCCCCATCTTTAAGGCACCGGCCACTATATGGAAATGCGTTTGATTGTTCTTACTAAAGCATTTGGCTGCCATGGAAACACATCCCCTAGGAGGAGACATAGTGATACGCATGCGCAGTTGCTTGGGGGTGTGGGGGGTACTTGCGAGTTTTTTCAGAGGGGGGCGTTACCGTAAGGATGAGCGTGCGTGTGACGCACGTGCGTGCGCGCGCGGGGGTGACGTGGGAGTGGGGTGTGGGAGGATGTGGGGGGGGGGCTGTGGGCTGGGGGGGGGGCTGTGGGCGGGTGGGGGGGCTGTGGGGGATGGGGGGGGATGGGGGTGTGGGGGGCAGTGGGTGGAGCATATTATTACTACTGACCAGCAAACCCGCCTGACCTTAACCCCATAGAAAATCTATGGGCTATTGTGAAGAGGAAGATGTGATACGCCAGACCCAATAATTCAGAAGAGCTGAAGGCCACTATGGCCTCTTTTCTACAGACGGGGTTCCGGTGCCGGCATTTGAACCATTCAGCGGTTTTTCCACCGCAAACGCGCTCGGTGCTTGACCAACAAATGGGTTAAACTCGGGCCCCGCAAGCTAGCTGGTCTCGAACCAAGAACGTGTGACAAAAGCGGAGAAGGGCGTGACTCTGCCGTCTCATGGTGTATATTACATGAGAAAAGCAATGCGATTTTCACAGCTGTGAATTAGGTTGGGCCCTAAGGCTGAACTTGCTGCTTTGTATGCTGTTCTGTGTTTACCTCTGTGCTGCACACAGATGCTGCAGTAGCTTTGTTTGGACCGTAAAAGGGGAGCGTGCTCTCCCACATTTGTGCCCTTTGGCTTCTGTGTCCAGACGAGGACCCGCCCACACTTATACGTAAAGGAGCAGTTCACAAAGCACGGTGGAAACGCAGGCTCGTTCTTAAGCGTTTAAGTTTAAGTAGCATATCAGAGCAACCTGGGCTGTCATAACACCTGAGCAGTGCCACAGACTGATCGACTCCATGCCACGCCACATTGCTGCAGTAATCCAGGCAAAAGGAGCCCCAACTAAGTGTTGAGTGCTGTAGATGTTCATACTTTTCAGTTGGCCAACATTTCTAAAAATCCTTTTTTTGTATTGGTCTTAAGTAATATTCTAATTTTCTGAGATACTGAATTTGGGGTTTTCATTAGTTGTCAGATATAATCATCAAAATTAAAAGAAACAAACATTTGAAATATATCAGTCTGTGTGTCACTTTTTGAATGGAATTACTGAAATAAATCAACTTTTTCATGATATTCTAATTTTATGACCAGCACCTGTATGTAAAAGCAAAGTTGCTGAGCACTGAGCACTCCTTAATTTCCTTTGGGATTAATAAAATATCAATCATTTAAATCGACATCTTTCCACAACTATGTCATTATTTGTGAAGGCATTTCTGACTAAATCTAGGAAGTTCTGGCCATTTTCAGCAATTTATCACAGTTAATCATTGTATTATCATATGTGAATCTTGAGCCTGTATCCTTCTCTCAAAAACTTAAACCTCACATTATCTGAAATGCAATTCAATTTGATCAGAGAACCTGATGTATTATGTTATTAATCCCATATGTAATTTTTTTTAATAACAACACCTCCAGATTTTTTTTCCACTCTTATTTGTAGTCTTCAGCTCTAACAGACGCTGATGCAAGTGACATCACTGCATGCAATTCATCAGATTTTGGTCAGCTGTGTTTGTTTGCAGGCTTTATTTAACCTTTCCCAGGTTGGGTTGCAGTACTCCCCAAGCTCTAAACTTTTACCTTTATTTCAAGCAAACAGGAGACACATGGAGTAAAAAAAATAAAAATAAAAATAAAGATAAGTATCTGCAAAGACAATATGAACAGTTCATAAAATGTTTCATGATATTGTTTCACACCACATGCCTTATTCTGATGGAGATTTGTGTTTTTAAGGTCAAATATGTCCTTAGAATATGAGCGAATCAAAGGTTTCCTGTAAAACCAACCGCAAACTGAAAGGCAGTGTTTGTCATAGCTTACCCAGAAACTGGTCCATTCCCTGTCCTTTCGTTTGACTGCTGGTCCAACTCTGAGAGCAACTTCAATATATTCAGTGCAGCCTGAAGAGGTAGAGAACAGTACGCGTTACCTGCACTGTAACGTAACAGTAAGAGGCCAACTCTCTTGGAAGAAGCTACAAAAAGGAGTGGTTGCGCACGAAGCAGCCTGTACAGCTTCCATTTTGGAAACAGCTGGCCTAAAAGCCTTTGTAATGACATCATCGTGACACAACTGCAATTGTGTGCCTTTTGGTCACACTTGCATTACTTCACACAAGATTTATTATAAGTTTACTCCATAGAGGGTTCTTGAAATAAAGTTAGGAAACACTGGCACAGGCTTGCACACCCCGAAAGCAAACAGCGTTGCCATTGAAGGCTTCCTCTTCGACCCTCAGGAAATAAACATTTAACCTGTCTTTTTTTTTTTTTTTTACTGGTTATTATAAATACATTCCATCCCCACACTAAACATTTGTTTCCCCTCATAACTAACAACACCCACAAAGGGAGTGTTGAACCAGTAATTTCTGATATACTCACCATATCATGACAGGATTCTACATCTTTCCCAATCCCATGACTGATGAGCGGCGGCTGGGAGGAGCAGTTAATCAGTGACACAAACTCATTCTTATTGTTTTTGGGAAAATCCTTGTATTCCACCTACAAGCAGATATTTCAATTAATTTACATCCCGATTTAATACAACTCAAACTGAATAACTAAGTTCATGAAAGGCAAACCCATTGTTTACCTGCAGGCCCTGCACAGATGCCAGATAACCGAGCTGTTCTGAGGGTCTGGTTAGGGGCCCGTGGGGCAGTTGGTTCATGTTATTTTTATTCTTCAGGATAGTCTCTGCGGTCAGTGATGTTCCGGCATAAAGCAGCTCATTGGCAATCATGGCAGTGATTGTGGCCTTGCCTGGGTTGGGTATAGCTCGACTGTAGTCCTTGGTCTGAGATCCTTGGCAGACCCCAACTGCTTGCGCCACCTCAGGCACCATGGGCAGGATCCCTGCAGGTAGCTGCTGGTGGCTAAGGTAAGGCAGGCGGAAGTCCTCCTCCTTGGAACCTTTTAAGAGAAACAAATAATAGAAGACATCCTTTCTTTTATTCTTCACCATGACTGCTGCAAAATATCTGGATCTAGCAGAGAAGATTTAAATTGAGGCATACCCAGTGCCCCCTCTTCTACAGAACCAGGTTCATAGAAGGTCACTTTGCGCCCATCACCAGGCTTTTTCACTGGGGTCTAAATATATAACAAAAATAAAGCACAAAAATGTTCAATATAGCTAAATATTATGTTGTCTGACATATTTATGAGACTTTCTTGACAAAGGGCTAAGCAATACCTTTTCATCAGTTTTGAGTGCCGGTTTTGGGGGCTGAGGCTGAGGCACTTTATATCCCAAGAGTTCCAGCATTTTCTCTGCTGCATTTCTCTTGGCCACCTTCTTACTGGGCCCCATTCCCTCTGCACACTGCCCACACACAGTAACCTGGACCGTGAATAAACAGTTGGAAGAGGTGAATGAAACAAGAAATTAACAAGCAGAGACAGAGGAAAGCAGAGACAGATGTTACATAAGCGCTGCTGTCAGCATGCCTCAGCTGCAGCTGACTCACCTGCATGACAAACTCCCTGCGCCGTGGCAGACCTCTCTCTGTCACCATGCTGTACTCCGGCTCCTTCTCCTTCTTGGCCTGCTGGATCTGAGCCAAGCGGCTGATGGGATTCATTCCCTGGCCATATTCTGGGCTGGTCTGCAGCTGTTGGTATAACATTTATGATTACTTAAAGAAGGCATTAGGTGTGCATTTACTATCCTAACTGCAGTTTAAATGTTACACTACCTTGATGATAGATTTGGTTTTCTTTTTGATGCGTGGTTGTGTCTTTTCTACACTGGGTATATGGGGTAGCCTCTTCAACTCTCCCAGCACTGCTGCTGCTGCCAGCTTCTTGGCAATCTTTTTACTTTTTCCCTCACCCTCTCCTGTGAACTCTCCAACTGTAACACGCACTACAAAAGTCTTCATATGAGGAGGGCCCTCTTCTTTTAAAACCTGCAAAGCAACATTGGAAACACCTGATGTAGAGGAACATTTATTCTATTAAAGTAAACTGAATAAAATATTGGCAAAAACACATTCTGGTGTACATACTGGTGAATATTATTAAAATCATCCTATAAAAATGTTTTTGAATGATATACAAAATCCATTTAAACCTCAAAGTTGACGGGTAAGTTGCGCTTAAGTGCAATTTCAAACACTTGACTGATTTCTGATTTGTTCAAGTTCTCCTCCTCGGGCTCTCCGTTTATCTGTCAAAAGAATAAGACATACTAAAAAAAAACAAAACAGAAGCAATAACTCTTAAAAACTGCACAAAAACCACAGATGCCAAGTGTGGGCTTCTTTCCTCACCACTGGCAACTGTTGCAGTATTGGCTCCTTCTGCAATACTTTCAAGGCTTTGGCAGCAGCATCATGTTTGGCCAGCTGCCGCGTGCGTCCCTTCCCAAAAAACTGCTGGCCTCCGATGGAAAGCTCCACATGATACAACATTGGTCCCACAGGAGGAAATGGGTAGTAGTACCTGGACAAAAACTGAAGTTAAATACAACCCATTT
This sequence comes from Pterophyllum scalare, assembly GCA_024447675.2. Taxonomy (NCBI): domain Eukaryota; kingdom Metazoa; phylum Chordata; class Actinopteri; order Cichliformes; family Cichlidae; genus Pterophyllum; species Pterophyllum scalare. The sequence continues at coordinate 198,896 of JAMQGT020012197.1, forward strand.
CCCCCCTAAACAGTAAGATTTCTGCCCAGATTTCTAAGTAATGTAAACTCACTGTTGCATAGAGCGCTGGTAAGGCCCCGGAGCCCGCACGTTGTAGTTGAAGTTTGGTGGTCTCATCCCAGGGTATGGGTCAATGGGTTTATAGAGGGGCTTTTTACCAAGTTTCACACATAGTGCATTCAGCTCTGTAATATGCGTCATCCCATCTGCTTTAAGAGAAACAAACACACAAAAGTATTCAGTGCTTCTTTTCTCACAAGGTGTTAACAAGAATGTTAACAGAGCCACAGGGAAAAGTCCACCTTGGTGCTTTCCTGAGTTGCGAGGCATCCTCACAGTGGGTTTAGGAAGTGTAGTCTCAGCGAGGGCAGATGCAGCAGCGGAATGCTGGGCTTTCTTGATACTGGTCCCCTCTGCCTCCCAGTGCTGATCTCCCAGCGTGAGCCTCACTGAGAAAATCTGAAATCAATTCTCCATCGTTAGCATCATGTTATAACAGAATTGGACAACAGTACTATTAAAACGATGCAAGCAACTCTTACCTTTGAGTGAGCTGGCCCTTGCTCACAAAGAAGCTTATACTCAGGTTGAATCTTGTTGAAACGGGCTAACTCATTCACCAAACACATAGGGGTCTTCTCTTTAGGGTTTGCCATGTTAGATACTGTTTGGCGGGAGAAAAAATCCAAAATTCTCATTACAGCTTCCTAGATGCACCATCATAAAATCTCACATTCACTGCTCAAAAAAAATTAAACACACACTTTGAAAACACATCAAATCTCAATGAGAAAAAAAAAATAATGCTGGACATCTATATTGATATGGACTGGGTAATGTGTTAGGAACAAAAGGATGCCACATCATTTGATGGAAATAAAAAATATCAAGAGCTAAATTCAAAGACACCCCAAAAATCAAAGTGAAAAAATGATGCAGCAGGCTAGTCCATTCTGCTGAAATATGATTGCAGCTACTCAAAATGATACTCAGTATTTTGCCTTATGATGTCTGGGCATAATACTAATGAGACGACAGATGGTGTCCTGGGGGTTTTTTCTCCCAGATTTGGACCAGGGTATCACTGGACAGTCTGAAGTGCAACCTGGCAGTGTCACATGTGCTCAGGGTGAACCTGGGGCCTATACTGTGAAGCAGGATTTTGGCTTACCCAGATAACTTTCAGGGTTAACTCTGGATTTTTAGTACCACAAAGGTGGCACAAATCTTACTGGGTTAAATTGTTATGGTAACTTATACTGTGACCCTAAGCTGCTCCAAAGCAGGTTAGATTCCAGATTGAAGACCAACAAGTATAAAATCACCGCCTACTGACCAATCAATGCTCCAGGAAATGGCGTCACCATTCCTGGAATGGTGCTGGGAGAGTAGGAGGGCCTAAAGATTTTCAGTAGTGTCTAAAGGCTTTGTTTTTCCATGATAAGCATAAGAAAGAATCAGATTCTTAAATACAACTCTATTCCTTTATTGTTTTTCCTGTTGGCAGCAACAATTTTACCACAGTTTTATTTTTCTGTAAGCAGTAATATGTGATCCTAAAACAGGCTACATACACTGTACTTGCAGAGATCATTTAAAATTTGGACACAGATTAAGCTTATTTTTGAATTCTATTTTTAGATTTAATCTTTATTGTGAAACCCTTAAACAGCACAGACTCTGCAGCTGACAGAATAAAAACTAAAACTGTCAGGAGCATGTTATGTTCAGAGTGTCAGTTTAAAATCAGCTGGGATCAATACAATTTCACTGAGTCTTATTTATAGTATGTTTAAAGCACAATATAGATTATCTGCCTGGAGAATACGTTAAGTGCAGCTTGTTAATCTGTACTTTGCTAAAACCACTGAATGAAGCGCAACTGTGTCGCACTGTCACAGGAATGTGTTTGTATTAATTTGGTGACTTTAATGTAGAAAATGTTGTTCCACTTGATTGTAATCTGCTGCTGAGTCTCTTTTACACTGCTGGTAGTGCAGCTACTAGAACACAGAACAGATGCCAAGAATACCTGTTCAATCAAATTAATTTCACTTTGATGTGCCGAGAAACTAAAGCGATTTCCACGTCTCCTTTATTAGTCTGTAGGACAGTAATGTTAAATGTTTAAATGGATCTAGTTTAGAGTTTCAAAGCTGTAATGTGCAGCCATTACCTGAGAAATAAACAGCAGCACTGAGAGTGCACCCAGCAATAAAATAACCTGGAATTAAAATGTTTATTTTACCGCTCTGTGCGCTAAATCACCAGATTAATGTTTTTCTGCAGCATTCATCTGGTGTCCTTGCATTTTACTGTTATATATTTAATGTTCTTTGTAGATTTTTAATCACCATTTGATAATGTCTCTGGTGTAGCTGGCATAGAGATAAGAAATGTCATATAGCTCGTGAAACACCCCTTTTAAATTGGTTAGATGCTGCCAACAGAACCGCTTTCATGTGAACGCGCAGGGGGAGCCCTGGGTTACTTTAGCAAGTTGATAACCAGCTTTGTGTGACCGTTTATCCTGATCGCCAATGTTTGGGTACGTGAATACAGATAATGGAAAGATACCCTGGGTATATTGAACTCACACTGGAGTATGGGGCCCAGCTCTCATCTGTGAAAAGCACAAGGTGTCAACAGTGGACCTTCCAATTCTGGTATTATGTGGCACTATACTATACTAGCGTTCAATTATATCAGGCTCCACAGTGCTGGGCAGTGAGTACAGGGTCCTCTAGAGGATGTCAGGCCCTCAGGCCACCCTCATGAACCCTGTTTCTCAGAGACATTCACACCAGTGGCCTGCTGGAGGTCATTTTGTAGGGCTATGGCAATGCTCACCCTATTCAGTCTTGCACAAAAAAGCAGATACCGGGCCTGCTGATAGGTTAAGGACCTTCTACAGTCCTGTCCAGCTCTCCTACAGTAACTGCCTGTCTCCTGAAATCTCCTCCAAGCTCTTAAGACTGTGCTGGGAGACACAGCAAACCTTCTGGTAATGGCACACATTGATGTGCCATCCTGGAGGAGCTGGGCTACTCATGCAACCTTTGTAGGGTCCAAGAGTGACACTGACCCTAGTCAAATGCAAAACTAGGAAAACTAGGAAGAAAAAAAATCAGTCAGAAAAGATGTCAGTGGCCTCCACCTGTCTCATTGTTGCCCCTCTAGTGCACATGTTAATTTCATTAACACCAAAGCAGATGAAACTGATTATCAACCCCCTCTGATACTTAAGTGACCATATTAATATCTCAGACATTTAATTGACTTGATACTATACTCTGATTATAAAGCTTTCCTTTAATTTTTTTGAACTGTGTACAAGGTTTGTATTCTGACAAGGGCATGCGAGGACCTAACAAACATTACAATACCAGGGGTTTGATTGTAAGCATGATTGTAAAAACTGCACAAAACATCCCAAACTAATTAGTTTAAATCCCAACATCAAAAAGTATGCTTTTTGACCAAACAAAATCAGAAAACCTACCTGTGGTGCTATTGTAGGGAGTGACAGACCCTGCAGGGAGAGCAGAGCTCCTGATGGGCTGGCTAGCGCTCTCTGACGGTAGGGTGCCTGAGGCACAAGGGATGCTGTAGCCGGGCTGTGGCTGCCCCAGCTGCAGGGGGGCAGAAGCAGCGGACATGGGGCTAGCTGGGCACTGAAACTGGAGCTGAGACATCCTTGTTGCTCTAGCTGAGTTAATAGTAAGATGAGGTCAAGACTATAAATTTACAGTGCGGGAAGGATTGCCGATTGAGGTGGTCTGAATGTAGGCTCTACCTAGAAAAAGACGACAGAGAATTAAAAAAAAAAAAAAAAACTAGGATAGGGTAAAATCTTAATTTTGAGAAAAAGAAATCTTCACAGGAACCAAATGCCTATAATCAAAACAAAGAGTGACAATTGCAGGCCTGTTAAAAGACTTAGACAGATGCATGGGTTGGGAGGGGAAAAAAGCAGAGAGGAGTAGCACCTTCTAGCTGTCAATCAGCACTGCTATACACTGAGCTTAACTCAACCTAACTTACACTAAAATATAACTCTTAAATAGGAGTATATTAATTCACTACTTATTTTTTTCTGCATTTTGAAGTTGCCAAAAATATTCTTTGTAGTGTAGTTAGTCATTGAGCTTTTCTAGGGTGCTTGGATGTAGTAAAAGTAAAATTCTACCAGGAAAACCTGGCCTATGTACCAAACAAATTTTTTTAAAACAAGAAGTAGAATTGTGTGTATTACAATGACTCAAACTAATGTTGCTGATCATTTTATTCATCTCAGTTACATCTTTCTGCTTTGCAACTTTTCCAAGAACTTCAAATGATGAGTGACAGTTACCCAGTTATCCGTTTCATTGTGACTTTTACGTGTTAATAAATTCGTGACAAGTCACAGTCATTTGACGGCAAAGTGGGAAAAATAATGACAACTCTGGTATCTACATACAATTTTTTTTTTCCATTTCATTTCATTTTTGTTCACAAAAACACAGCAGACGGCGATCTGTGTCGTTTGCCAAGACTGGTCACCCAGCTCGTCGACATTAGGGAGGTAACTTTATCAATCAGCCTACAAGAACGGGAGAAGCTAATCCTGTAGCCACAGACAATACTGCCGTGTAATAATGCAACACTACCAAGTCTGAACTGTTTAACAGCATTTTCGCTACCCTGATTTCACAGTAAGGATGCTCATTCAAGACACAGCTGGGAGGATCCGTGCTGTCGGGTGGGCCTTTCAGCCTTTGCTAACCATGATGGAGCGCAACTGTAATCCACATGCATCGATTATAAACTGTATCTCATGCTCATTATTGTTAGATAAACAAAATTAACCTGTTAAAAATATTAACCATTAGCTCGTCTTACAGCACGAATAACTGAAGCTAGTCGGTTAGCTGATACAGACTCTCGCAAACAGTCAGACTGTCTGATGCGCCTCTGAACTTGTATATTTCCCCAGTGTTTTGACTTAACTGTGAGCAGCAGAAGCTACTGTCAGCTAACTCTTAATGAAATCAGGCCGCCGGCTGGACGTACAGGCTTTACAGGAGAACCACGCTTGCTAACGTAGCTTATTCGCTATAAAGGCAGGGGTGGACAGTCTCTGTAAAAACGAGCCATGCTGCTCTACAGATACTGTGCCCAGCAAGCAAACCTCACAATTCAATGACAACAGCACCTGACATTAGTTTATTTATTTTTTTTAAGCGTCTTGTGTTAAATCCACAGCGAGCTTGGGGGCAGCCGGTGTCACCGCTAGCTAGCTAACGCCGACAAAGTCCCAGGACAAAGTAAAGCTCACCTCGTCGCTCCTTCTGTGTTGTTTTTAGTTACTCCATAAAAGACACGCTGATTTACGACCGTTTGCTTATGTTTATGGCCAGTTTGGAGAATCAGAGCGCGTTATTTTTATATCGAAATGCGAGCGGTGAGGAGGTGGACATTGGGAAGACAGGGCAAACACTAAAGAGAATGGCACTATCTAGATTCACTCTGCAGGAAGTGACATCGACAGAAAGGAAGTACTTTCACAATCTTAAGGTGACTAAATTATTCAGGACGCTAATGAAGCACAAAAACAATAACAAAATCAGTCTATATAGGATATTTACAGATTTATTTCGTCAGCACCAATAAGCCAAAGAAAATCACAGGTTTTACAGAATTATTCATCCAAATAGTGTAAAAAAATTGTAGCACACAAATAACTATTCAGCTCATTATGTTAGCTAATAAATATAAAATTGCTCATGATTCACTATAAAATATTGCTTCTATAGTCTACAAGCTAAACTCCGTAACTCGAGGATAAGAACAGTGACTGAGCAGAGTGGTTTGTAAGTCCATTAGGTTACTGGTTGTAAGCCTGGCAGATGTTCAGAGAGTCTCTTAACATCAGGTCGCGCAGACGCCACAGTGCATCCACCATGGTGGTGTGGGCTCCTTTGCTTTTCAGCCAGTGAGCTGGCAGCCGACTCTCCTGTTCTTTGGTCAGGTGGGCATCTCGCCTTTGAGCTGTTAATGGAAACATGCCATTAATGTACTTATTCAAAAGGTAAATGCTCACTATTCCCTTTGAAAGTACACAAAAACAAGGATGCACACGCACATTCAAAAGGCTTAACACAAAAATTAAGGCCATTGAGTCAACATATGCATTAACATTTCAGAAATACATTTCTGTAATTTAAAGCCAGCATCACATTTCTTAAAAAATAAAACAGAAGTTGTGATGAGGGCAAAAAGGCTGTGAAAATTGTGTAATGCTTTAAAAAGCACCAGCTGAAGACAGGTCAGAGCTAATTAGGTTGATTGGAAACAGGCCAGTAACATGGCATGTCACATCTTGGGGCAGAACAATTCATGACTAAAAACTGTCAATATAAAGTGCAAAGGACTTGGGGATTTCACTGTCTATGGTGCATTAGAGGAATTCAGAGATGTCTTTGTACATGAGGGACACAAATTAGCATCAATGTTTAAATCTTCAGCCCCTGAAAATCTGTCATTAAATGTAAAGTTGAACTATGGAGGAGGGACAAAAGTGTCTCAGCTCATTTAAAACAGGCTGAGGCATCGTGTAAAACTTTACTTTGGTCTGATATATCAAAATTTCAACTTGTTAATAGGACTAAGTTCAAAAACCAGTATCTATCACATCAGTGAAGGCACAATTATAGGCTTTAAAGCATCATCAAGATAAAGGTGAAGGAACATCTTCAGACAATGCCAAACCACATCTGGTGGTAAAACAGTCCAGGTTGTACACTGCAGTCTGCAATCCAGATCTTTCACACATAACACACATTGTTGTGTTGTTTTTATTTTTGTGGCAATGACTGAAACAGACACAATTTCATTTTGACACGTGAAAAAAAATCTTTAGAGCGAGGTACAACCTGTTACAGTTTAAATATTGTGTGAGAAAGCAACTGAGGAAAACTAAAAGAAGCAGTGATAAAAATGTCTTACTTTCAACATTTGACATGATGTCCTTGTAATATTGGTAATCAGATCTGGTTTAAATTATTTGGAAATGGTTGCAATCTGTTCTTTTTTACACAGTATGCCACTTTTTAGAAAGGGGATTATACACATCAGTGCCATAAATGCCAATATAATCAATGCTAAGATACAAATACAGCTAAAGAACTCATAGAATAAAAGTAAAAAAATAAATTAAAAAAAAAAGAACTCACCTTTAAGTGCTTGGTCCCACTTGCTAACAGTGCTAGAGTCTGAATTTAAGCCCTCAATGTATTTCAGATAGGCTTCTGAGTGAAGCACCCTCTGGGTCTTTGGTGGTGGAGCCACAAACATAGGAGTGGTGGGCTGCAAATGTGAGGGTTGTCCTAACTGGCCCTGTCCTGGATAGGGTGGAGGAGCATGCTGTCCTGGGCTGAACATCCCAGACTAAAATACAATAATGATGACATTTTGTTAACATGTAGAGAATATACAGACCTCTGAATTGTTAAATAGCATAATTTAAGTTCATTATTTGTAAAAACAGGCCTTTGTATAACTTTGCTCTTTCTGTGGGAACAGTGGCTAGCAACACTGAAGCAAGTGATGATAGATTATCCAGGAAACAAAGCAAATCAATATCCATCACCAGATTTTCTTGTCTAGTTAACAATATGAACTATATAGCCAGTGTTTTCTGAACTGGGGCTTACCTGCTGAATAAAGTTTCCTTGTGCAGGACTTCCCGCCATGCCATTCATACCAGCCCCCATCATACCTGTTATAAATGATAATATTTAGCTTATGTGCACTTCATAACTGTGGTAAAGTCATCTCATTCTTGTTCACTTTACGTCAAGATTTATAATGACTCATGATAGTGTTAGTTTTTAACTATCAGTTGAATGTTAGTGGTTTGATATCAGTTTTGCATGCATTTCATGTGTGAATGTGTACTTTGTACAGTTTAAGTGTGGGATGTGAGTGTACTTTAGAAGAGTTTGTTGGCGACCAAAGAGCTTTGACTGCTCAGTGAGTAGATCAGGCTTTGCAGCCTGTGGACCAGGTAAACCCCTCCAGCAGGAGAGACACGACTGGATGTGACTGAGCAGGTGTGGCTAGGACAGTGGCCCTTACCCTGATGAGGCATGCCAGGGTACCCAGGCATACCTTGCTGGAGATGGTGAGGAGGCAGGTGAGGACCCCCTGTAGGGTGAGGTGGCATTGGGGCCACACTCAGCAAACCCTCATGGGGGCCCTGCATGGGCATGTAAGGTGGACCGTAAACTCCCATCATGCCTTTGGGAAGAGTGCGAGGAGAGGACAACATATCCATGCATAAGTGACATGCAGGTGACACTAAAACATCATGCACTACTACTGCACACAGTGGCCCCTTTCACACAAGTACCTTAAACCATAAATGCTGTTAATTTTATATGGTTGCTCATGTCCACAAATATGCAACAACTCTAGAAGGAAGATTTAATAGTGATTTAATTTATTTTACATAAATTATTTGACTTATGTAAAATCATATATTTTATATAAATCACTAGGCTAGACTCTGAAATGTCAGAATGGTTTTCTTTTTGGGCACATATATTGAATTCCCTAATTCTCATCTGTTGTCCAGCTATGCTAAAAAAAACAAAACAAAGTACTATTATTGTCTTGTGGTCGTATGCAGTCATGTTTGATTCCATTTCAGGTAATACACACACTGAAGGAATTTAGTATGAGGGCACCAAAGATCCATACCACCACTGTAACACAGTTTTTTTTTTTGGGTTGTAAACGCTGAACAGTGAAGTTACATTATGGGATCGTTTTTATGTTTGTATGAAATTATGTTGTAATTAGCGTGTGAATTCTTGAGATAAGGTCACAGTGACCTTATACCACTAAAATCTAATCAGCTCATCCTTGAGCTGATTAGATTTTCAAGAAACCATGGCCTCCAGCCACACAGACCCATCGACACAGATAAACAGGCACTAAGACAGACGACAGCTGATGGTTGATGTTGAAGGTTGCGTGTGAAAGGGGCAGACAATAAATATGAGTTTGAGACTGTTAGCAAAACAAGCACATACGTGAAATGAAATATCAAAAAAAAAAGGCATTCATAGTTAAAACAAATATTCATGCAATCCATCTCATGCAATGTCAAATATGAAACTAGTGATGACAAAACTACTAACAAACAGTAGCAAATAAAGGGGGAAAAATGCAATAATAATGTAGCTTTGAGCTAAACCTGTTTAAAAAATGTTAGAAAATTACAAGATTACTCTTCTTAATTCAGTCCAGCCTCATCTTTCCTGCTGTCAAACACTCGTGCTGTCTCTGAGAGGGGTTACCTGACACAGGTGTCATGGTCTGGTTTATCATTCCCATAGTGCTAGGCGAAGGCACCACCCCCATCAGTGCCCCTACAGGGGTACCTGCTCTAGGGGAAGCTTGCTTCTGAGGTGGCCTGTCACGCTCTTGCTGTTCCACTATTTTGGCTGCACGTTCTGAAACATCCAAAAATGTGTTTTCTTTAAGTTGACACCAGTTCAAACAGAATGATATTTATATCCTTTTTAATCACTTTATCTCACCTTCATACTCTGCTTTTTTGGTAGCTTCGAGGTTCCTCCACTCAGTGCCTACCAGTCGACTCAGCTCCCCGAAGGAATAGTCTGGGTGGCGAGCTTTTATAACTGCTCTCATTTCACTGCTGAAGAGTATATAACCACTCATGTTGATCTTCCTCTTGGCCCCTTCCTTCTTTGATAAGCCCTTCACCTTAGGAGTTGTCTTCATGGAAAAGCAAAGATACAAGTAAAAAATACAAAAACAAACACATCATGTGTGAATTGTAATATTAGAAACATAAGATCAGGGTTTGTTGAATTAAAGTCTTTATATTGTATGGATACCTGTGAGGGTGTGTATGGCATGACGTCCATGTCATTTGTAAGTGGGGTTTGCATCTGAGGCAAAGAAGGTGTCTCTGAAGCTTCCTCCTCCTCATCCATATCTTCCATGTCATCATCTGCATCCTCCATATCTGCCAGTTTAACCTCGAGCTCATCTATCTTCTTGTCCAAAAACGGTGATGCTTCCTTCTGTGGCACTATTAATTTTCTACATAAAATAAAGTAGAAGAGATAATAGAACCTCAGTTCCAAAAATGGTTTTAAATAAGAATCACAGAGTATAAAAGATGGCTGCAGCTTCCAGGTCTGAAAAGTGACACCAACGCAAGTGCCTTAAAGCCACAGTCTATTTAATGACCAGCAGGGGGCAGCTTCACTGGTTGCAAAATTGACTTCTGATTGCATAGATGTCTGTGGGAAAACAGCCCTTTATCTGTGACCTCAGTAAACACTTCCCCAATGAGTTTCCGGGCTTAGTCTCCAATTTCCACTCATACTGAGTAAAACATGAAGTTAATTTTGTAAATTATGGTCAGAAAAAAGGACCATTCAGTCAGATAAGATCCACCCTTCACTTACCACCTCCAGTTTCAAAACACAGAGATGCCAAAAGTGTAAACTCTCAGCTCATCATGGGTGACGTCTCGCTGGCTATGTCCATCTTTTATACTGCCTATGATCAGAATAAGTGTTTGGTTTAACTAGCAGACCTGAAATAGTAGATCTCATCCTCGACCACTTTGGAAGAGTATGAGAAGCGTTTCAGACCCTTGAACTTTTTCATCATCTTCTCACTCTCGATGTAACGGCTCTCACACAGCAGGACATCGTCTTCTGAAAACTCGGTGGGTCTGCATGACAGGTAGTCCTTAAAGGAGGACACTACACATTTGCCTGGAGAGCAGAGAGGCAGAATAAAAAATGATAAAAGACTGCTGATGACTGCTTGTTTTGACATGACTCAGATATTAAAATTGTAGCTTTAAGGTTTATTCACAAAATTAGTACAAAAAAATTAGCCTTCTGGGAACTGAACTTTTTTTTTTTCCAGACTCTTATGTAAAACTATTTCCTGGGTCTATGCAGTTACCATTCAACCAGCAGAGACATTATTACTAGTCTGAACAGCATCATTTGTTTTCTGCTAGAAAAACATTTGTTTCTATAAACTACTGAACAAGTCATTTAAATGCATTACGTGAAGAGTGAACTAGCTCACACAATGAAAGCTTTGAGAAGTTTTCTAAGCCATACCTATGACACAAGTCATGGGCAGGGTCTCCTCCAAATGACTCAGAAACACTTCCCTCTTGTAAAACATCTTTGTGGGTTCGTGCTCCGTTTCCTCTGGGTGAATGAAGATGGGTCCGAAGAAAAAAGTAGTTCCATTCTGCAGCCACAGCTTCTCTATCCTACAGTCCAGCACAGGAAGCCATGTTAGCAATTTATCTACACACCACCAATGTCACATCAGGTCCTACTTCAAAAAGTATCTAGATAGCAAAATATACTTTAACCAACCTGGCAACCCGGGGTTTTGATAGTCCATGAGACTGAATGTAAACACAGTCTCCCACTTTAAACCACATGTTTCTGTAGCATAACTGTTCATAGTGCAGGCAGCCGGGCTCAGCTCCACTCATCTCCATTGGGACATCCTCTCTCTCCTAAATGAACATGTACAGACAGAGGACTCAGGTGTTTATTTTCTGAAAAACAAACTTTTCTGCTTAGAATTTCCAATTCCTCTGCAGTCAGGCTCCTTATCAAGACCAGCATACAACCACTGTGAGTTCACCCCTTTCAGCTGAGGCCAACTGGCTAACAAGATTTTTGATGGGCATTTTTATTGCCCTTAATTGGAGCAGTGAAGATAAGTCAGGAAATACAGGAGAGAACGGGGAAATAACATGCAGTAAAGGTGAGCTGGCTGGAAATAGAATAACACTGGGGACTCAGTGCTTAATGGTATTTGTGTTAGGTCACTACCTTTTCAAAGAACTTGACTAGAGGCTTTTATTGGCCAAAGGTAGCTTAAAACTGAGTTACTGCATCAACCCTGATGTAAGTACACGTGTCTTTGTTGTGGGGTTTTTTTCCCATTTCAATAATACAGCTTCACAGAGAATTTCAAGCAGTTCAAAGGAAATATAGGATTTTATATTCATCTGAGGAGTATATCAATCTATGCATAACACTTCAAAAACCACCATTAGATATTTTTACCACAGTTCAAAGCCTAGAAAATACATTTACACCTCACCTTGTCCACAAAGCCACTATCTGTATATGCCACTGGTTTTTCCTGGTCAGGCTTGGCAAACATGGAAGCTACACGAACAACAGGAAGAGGCACCTCCCGAGGGACTAATTTCACAGAACTCTCTGGCATGGCCCATATCTTGATCTTTTTGAAGGACTTGTTCCTGGCAGTGTAGCGGGATTCACATACATAGACATCCTCAGCTCTGAAGCCCTCAGGTTGCATTTTGAAATAATCCTACAGGGACCAGAAAGTCATAATTAGACAACAGACTTCTGCCAACTTAGAAAGCAAACCATTTTCAATAATTCAGTTTTTTTTCACCTTCACAAAAATGACCACACATTTGCCCAAAACTTTACTGATGGACACTTTGTTGTAGTAGTCACTCTTGAAGACTTCTTTTTCCAGAAACTTGCGTGTGGCCAAGTGAAAGGTTTCACTGGGTCTATAGAACCAACAGCCATAGAGCCACTTCTCACCTGCATATATAAAACACAATCTTTTTTTTTTAGCAAAATAATGGTACTTGTATACTGACTGAATGAAAATAAATTCAAGAGCTAATTTGTGAAAACAAAAGTACTTCTTTAGTAAAAATAAAATCTTGTGGATAAAATTCAGTAATTCTTGCTAAAAAATTTCCTGGTAGGCTACCTGCTTCATCCTCCCAAAGACGTTCTATGCAGACAATGTGGGGCTGCAGGTTTGGCTCTGATGGTTCCACATAGACAAAATCCCCCACATGGTAGGTACTGTTTTCAAAGCTGCAGTCCTGACTGTACACACGCTCTGACTTCGACTGCCACACTTCTCCTGCCAGGTCCTCGGGCTTGTCATGTTCTTCAGATGAGAAATATGTCATGATTTAATGCCACAACAACATATTTAATATCCTTCATAAATACTGCATGTCTTCACTAAGTTTACACACCTCGGTTCTCATCCTCCTCCTCCTTCTTTTGTTTGTCCTCTTCAATCTCTTTGGGAATTTTTTCCCTCTTTTCCTGCTCTACGTCACTGTGGAGGTGTTTTAACGTGTAGTTGAGTGCGGCAGACAGTAAAATCTCGCCATTCTTGCACAGCTCATCCCTGATTTTGATGAAAAACTGTTGTAGCTCCACAGCATCCTCAAATATCTCAGAGTCAGTCCTGCCAATGAAAAAAGATTAATCATAAGAAAACACTGGCACGCATATCAGCTGATTCGCCTATTGTTACAAAGCAAGTAAAAACAAGATTCATTAATTAGAAAGATTTGCATACTGAAAAATAACCAGTGTTACCTGTTGACTTGCTTACTACAACAAAACTGATTACACCAAATGCTTACACATAGGTTATAGCTTAAATTTCAGTTTAAATGTGAAAATGTATATGCAACATATCACCATTTTCCCCTTAAAAGCAGAAAATTGCAAAATTAAATATATAAACAGCCCTACAGGCAATGCTTCAAGGTAAAATTTTCTAACCACTTAGCATTTATCAGAATGTCAAAATCTTATGTGTGTAGTCAACACCCATTTTCATTTGCCATTTCTGTGGTTTTTGAAGTCTTGTTGAATCCATACTGCTCACAGCAGAGGCACTTTAACAAAATAAACAATTAAACAATTCGAAAAAAAATGCACAGTTTATTTTAGAATGGCTTGCCCTACCTGTGCAGCCTTCTTGCCTTCTCTAGCACTTCAAACATGTGTTCCTGGAAGACATCAAGCCTCCTGTAACGACCACGCTCTATAGTCATTCTGATGACATCAAAATTAAGCGGTGGCTTTTCAGGAGCAGCTGGATCCATGGCAGGAATCTCAGCCAGTGAGTCACTATAGCAGCGACCCTCTTCATCCTGGTGGCCCATCACCGATACAAACAGGTTCCTGATCAATTCTCGCACCAGAGGCCCCACAGCAGGAGGTCCAAAGTCCTCCCCTCCCTCTTGCTGCTTGCGTGTCTCCAACAACACTCGGTGCAACACTAACGCATCCCGATAGATCAGAGACTCAGGCTCGTTGTATATGCAGGCATTGTTGAACATCAGAGCAAAGTCCTCCACCAGGGCTTCGACATCTTGGTAACGGCCTGCTGCCATATGGCTTCGCACGCGTTCCATGTCAATCGGTCTCTTGATTGTAGCGTAGTAGTCAGGCAACTCGGCACGAGAGGGCAGACGGAGAAAGATTGTGCTTAGGCGCCGACCTCGGCGGTCAGTGAAATTTCGCACAGCATCGTAGAGTTCGTTTAACCTCTGCTGAAGAGGGGTGAGGTATTTTGACTTCTTTGGAGAAACACCACTCTTTCCTAAACATAAAATACAAAAGTTAGTTTTAACAACTTTAGGTAGACTTGCAAAACAAAGATTTAAAACAGAAGTTGGATAGAGCAAGACAACAAAAGTGCTCCACAGACCTATTAATTTTTTATTTTTTTTTTAAAGATGGTTTTTGACCATTTTTGCCTTTTATTAGATAGTCACAGCAGATACAGACAGGAAGCAGGAGAATAATATGCAACTACCACCATATAGTAAGTCCACAAGGAGTCCCACATGTACCCACCAAATAGTTTTATGTCTAATATTTTATGTACAATATTAAGTATTACTTAAAAATAAAAATAAAAGGCTAACTTAATGAGAGCAAAATGAGTCAAGGACATGCATGGACCTCCTTGTTATTACATGGTAATACATTAGAAGTGCAGATCAACTGCATATATTTAACCCCCCCCCCCAAAAAAAACTGTACATTTCCAATTAAGCATTTCCAATCTTTAATGACTCATAGAAAGCATACATGAGCTTTCCCACTTACTTAGTTTCAATTTGGGAGATCCCACATCTTCCTCATCAGGCGGAGGTCCTAATTCCCTGCGCTTGTCCTTCAGTATCTTTTCCAAAATGTCAGCATCATTATATACCTACATAGACCAGAAATTTGGGGGGTAAATTTACTATAAATTTGATTATAAGAAAAATGAAAGATGTACATTTTATCCTAAAAAGAGTCAAACTGCCAACCTGAGATCCCTCCTCATTGTAATGTCGGGCATTGCGAAACATTAGCTTCATGTCATCCATCAGAGCTTCCTCTGTGGCATAGCGTTCATTGCGAATATTGTGTTCGATGGTTTTCAGGTCCATCGGTTCCAGGATGACATTATAGTAGTCAGGGTAGTCCTTCTTGGATGGTTTAACCATAAAGAGATCACAGAGACGTCGATTTGTGCCTACCTCCCTGGCCTCGGTCACGGCAGCATAAAGGGCTTTCATTCTGTTCTTTTTCACATTTTTCTTGTGGCTGGAAAAAAATGAAAAGTAGATAAAGAATTGGCCTGGATGTTAACACTGAGACATTGAAAAAAACAATAAAAATTCAAATCAGTGGTGCAATTTGTTGTACTGTTACTAAACATACTACAAATACTTCATATTTATAAGGGAATAACACCAGCGGGAATAGTAATACCTTTTCCTCTTGACGCTCCCTGCATCAGAAGAGAGAATGCTGTCTCCATCTTCATCATCTCTCCTTAGAAGTTCCCTCTTTTTTGCCTATACAAACCACAGACAGGTGGATATGATACCTTACCTATCCACTCTGGAAAATATATACAGTTTGCTTCAATGTGTTTTTATTGGTCTAAAAGCAGGATGAAAACAGCTTTTAGCACAACCTGACAGAATAATTCACAAGTCATTACCTGCATGATCTGCTGAAGCCTGAAGGCCCGTTTATAGATGCTTGAGTTAGGCATGTTGTAGCGCTTTGCATTCTCAAACATCAGAGTGAGGTCAGTCTCAATCTGTTCCACGCTTTCATACTCACCATTCTTCATTTTTGCCCTAAAAAAAATAAAAGTTTACACTTATGCTTCCTCCAGAAATGTAATTGGGTAGAAAAGGGATCATCTTTAAATACCACATGGTATGAATGGCTGGTTCTTACCTGATTTGCTGCAGGGAAATGGGCAGTTTTATCTGCTGATAATAGTCAGGGTATTCCCTGCGGGAGGGCAGCTGCTGAAAGGGTTCAGAGAACATCTGGCCTTGGTTATTCCTAGCACCCCTCACAGCTTCGTACAGCTGGAAGATCGGGTTGCTCATCTCCATACTCGAACTCTGACTCTCAGCCTCTGACTCTCCCTCATCATAGCATACAGAGCCTGCAAATATAGATGATGCAAAGTGTTACTTTGTTCCTACACAGCCACAAAGTACATTACTCAGCTACATAAACTGATAAGAATTACCTGAGAGCACGGGGTCGTCCTCGCTCTCAGAGCCGTACTGTAGAGCTACGCTGACACCAGAAAGCCTATCTCCTTGGCCGGACCTGCGATTTCTAAATAGTAACAAAGACAAGCTATTCACCATATACATCTTAAAAGTTTCAGATTTCTGTGTTGGTCCAATAAGCAGATCTGATTTGACAAAAGGACAACACTACAAGCTGTTATATTGTTGTTTAATACCTGATACGAACACTAGATTTAGTGGGTTCTGCGTGTTCAAGTTCTGTCTTACGCTGGATGAAGACTTTCTTTATGGTGTTGGCATCCTGTGCAATTAGAGAGCAATTGTTAATATTCAGAATATCAAAACTTATAAAGAAGAAAATTGAAAAAAAGAAATTTTACCTTAAAAACCTGAGATCCGGGCTCATTGTACGTTTTGGCATTTTTGGTCATCAGTTCAACGTCCTTGGCCATAGCACTGATATTTTTATAGTATCCAATCTATGCAAATGAAATATAATTGTGCTGGTTAGAAAAAAATACAGTTAAGTTCTTAAATTAATAAATGATTAGAAGTCAGGAAGCAAAATGACAACCTGTATTCGTTGAGCGATTGCTCTCAGATCTATTGGCTCCTTTATAATGGCATAGTAGTCTGGGTAATGCTAAAAAAGAAAGAGTAGTGAAGTTGGTAAACAAAACCAAAAGCACATGAAAATAACTGGAATTTACACTCCTAAACTGTCGGAAATAAAGAATAAATGTAAGAAATGAGAAAAAGAGTGAAACTTTCTTAATTTGTCCTATA
This sequence comes from Pterophyllum scalare, assembly GCA_024447675.2. Lineage (NCBI taxonomy): Eukaryota > Metazoa > Chordata > Actinopteri > Cichliformes > Cichlidae > Pterophyllum > Pterophyllum scalare. The sequence continues at coordinate 216,114 of JAMQGT020012197.1, forward strand.
TTACCCGCCTTGGATCGAGAATATTTAACAATTCCTGGTGCAACTTACCACTTTGGAAGGCAATTTCTGGAACAATTCACTGACCAGACGCCCTGAGGGATCAGTATGTGACACTATGACCTCCAAGAGTTGCTCCAGCACTTCCTTCAAACTTCCAGTTGAAGTCTAAAAGATAGAAATGTATATATGTCCTTTCCCAGTACAGTGGCTGCCATTTATTTATAATAACAAAAACAATCTCTTTAAATCAAGAACCTTCAAATATTTAAAATTATTTTAAAGTCAGTAAAGAAATACATGCCCCTTGTTATTGTTGAGTTCATAACTGGCAATCATACACACAGGGCAATTCAGCCTTACCCATAATGCGGACAAGATCTTACCTCATCTTCATTTGACATTCCTGGATTATCCATCATATCATCGCCATCTTCATCATCCTCATCTCCGTCTCCAGGTTGCACAAACTCATTCCTTGTTTGCAAATACACTTCCCACAGCTTGCACGCAGCTTGATACTCCTCGCTATCACTCTGAATCATTGAACATGAGAAGAAATAAAGAATCGCGTATGGTTTACTTTGGGATGTGCACATCCAAGTGAATATGTCTGTGCAGATTCTCAGTGATTCAGATCATGAAAAAGGCAACTGGACCTCTTTAAATTTTTTGAAGATGTTTCATCTCTTTCACCAAAAGGTGGAGAGTCCCAGGCAATTAAATCTTAGTGAATTGAAATACCCGGGACTCTCTTTGGAGGTGGTCGTTGATCCACTATTAATGCGTGTGCGTTGTCACATGAGCCAAGGTGTGGGTCACCACCGGGAGTTTTGGGTGAGACCTTCCCCCATCATATCATGTGACCTATTGAGGTCACCTGAAGTAAAGTGTGACTGGGTGTTGAGGCACCTGGGAAGGGTTCTGAAGACTGCATTGCAGGTGGCTAATGGCTGGTTCTGCCTAATTTCTTTCAAACCATCTGTCTTCCCAGTCCAAAATATGAACATCTGCATCCTTCATCCTTTAGGAGCAAAAGTACAGCTGACTCTTGTGCTGTCAAGGTAACTCTTCTATGTTCTGACATGTGTTTGTTGAGGGGCTGTTTGGGTTTTTTTTCCCCAAACATAGAGGTCCGAACACTCCTCACTGCACTTCACCACATATGCTATGTTGCTTAGCTTGTGCTTGAGAGTTTTTTCCTTGGAGCTTTTTTCTTAGAGTGTGGCTGGGTCTGAAGCACACTGGGATGCTCGGAGAAAATTCACCTGAGTTTCTCTGACAAACCTGCTACATAAAGGATGACAGTGTTGTTTCGGTTGTCATTCTCTTTCTCCCTAGTTTGTGTCTGACCTTCTTTCCTGTGCATCTTGACTGATTTGATGATGGCCCAGTTGGGATAACCACATTTTAAGAGCTTTGTTTACATGTCTGTGTTCCTTATCTTTCCATTCTACCTTTGAGGAAACATTTTCCACCCAGTGTTGTAGGGTCCTGATCACCCCAAGTTTGTGTTCCAGTGGGTGGTGGGAGTCAAAGTGTAGGTACTGGTCTGTGTGTGTCAGCTTCCGTAATAGTGGGTCAGTGACCAATTCCAAAGGGGACAACCCCCACTAGGGTTTAAATACCTAGGGGTTCTCCACCTTTTGGTTTTACAACTGAAGAAGCCTCTTGGATAAGAGGTGAAACATCTTTAAAAAATTTAAAGAAGTCCAGTCACCTTTTATTCAAACTCTTGAGACACATCTAAGTGAAAGCTAATATAATAAATCTGAAATAACAGTTTAATTATTATAACTATATAGGCTACTTGGAGGAATAAAGAAAGTATTTTTTTCTACCTTGTAGAATAATCTGGCATTGTTGAACAGGAGCTGAAAATCTGCCGTAAGCTGTTCTACATCATTATAGTCCTCTGACTTCAGTTTATACTGAATCTTTGTCATATCAATCGGCTGGGACACCACTTCATAATAATCAGGCTGATTCCTGAAAAAAAAACCAAAGAACAAAGCTAATATAAACATCTCCATACATTCAGTGTACATTATTCATTCACCTTACAGTATTGTTATTTTGCATATTTATCACAGGTTTCATGACATTTTTTGTAAAGCTGAGTTCAATTTGACTAGCCACACTGAGGCATGATTGCTGCCAGACCCATTGAATCAAGAAATCACTTAAATAGAACCTGTCTGACAAAGTGAGGTAGGCTAAAAGATCTCAAAGAAGCAGCACATCATGCCATGATCTAAAGAAACTCAAGAACAGTTGAGAAACAAAGTCATTGACATCTATCACTCTGGAAAGGATTATAAAGCCATTTCAAAGCCTTTGGGACTCTAGTGCACTACAGTGAGAGCCATTATCCACAAATGTAAAAAACTTGGAACAGTGCTGAACCTTCCCAGAAGTGGCCAGCCTACCAAAATTACTTCAAAAGTACATTGACGACTCATCCAGGAATTCACAAAAGGAGTGGAGTGAACTCATCGAAGTCCGGACTTAAATCCAATCGAGATGCTTTGGCATGACCTTTAAAAGGGCATTCATGCTTGAAAACCCTTCACTGTGGCTGAATTAAAACAATTCTGCAACAAAGAGTGAACCAAAATTCCTCTACAGCGATGTGAAAGATTTGTTGCCAGTTATAGCAAGGGCTTGACTGCAGTTCTTGCTGCCAATGGTGGGACAACCAGTTATTAGGTTTAGGGGGCAATTACTTTTTTTTTCTTCTTTTTTTACACAGGGCCAGGTAGGTCTGGATAACATTTTTTCCCCTTAATAAATGAAATTATAATTTAAAAACTGCATTTTGCATTTACTCAAGTTACTCTTTGTCTAATACTATTGTTTGATATGAAACATTTAAGTGTGTCAAATGTATTTTAAAAAATCAGGAAGGGGGCAAATATTTTTTCACAACATTGTATATTTTTCAGTATACATTGTGTGCATTTGGTAGGTTTGCTTTATCTTATCTGCAAAGATTATGATAACTGGTTTCCAGTATCGCGATATCAAAAAGACTCCCAGTTACAGTACCTCCTCTTTGGCACCCTTTGGAAAACTTCACTAAGCTGCCTCCCTTGATCATCCTTGTAGTCTCTGACAGTGTTGAACAGCTCGTGACATACAGCAATCTGGGAGAGGGGGCAAAAAAAATATCACAAAAACTGTCAACATGTTTTTAAATACGCACACACAGATGTCACATCATTATACCGGCACTGCTGAAGAAAAGTCACGTAAGAAAACAAGCGCATTTACCGTATCCACAGGAGGGACATTGGAGACTCTTCTTCTTTTCTGCCACTTCCAGGAGTAGAGGAAGAGGCATCATCGAGGTCTCCCCCTCCGCTCACGCTGCTGGAGGGAGAAGTAGCTCGTCTCCTCTTGGAGCTCGCTGACATCGCTGGCTGGTTAAACAACAAGCTAGCGCACTGGCTACAGAGGAAAAAATAATAACGCTACTGTAGATTTCCTTACAATCAACCTAAAATAAAGGTAACGTCAGTCGTTCTTGCACTTATTTATAACAGGTCTAAAACTGGAAGTAGCACATCATCAGATAACGTTAGCGCCACTTGGATGTATGAAACAAAGCAAAGAGACGAGCGGCAGTTAGCATGCTACCTCAACACGAGCAAATTGAGACGATAAAGTTCCCCAATAAAACGCAGTTAACCTGCGGGGAAATGAGCAAATAATTAAAGTTTCAGAAATAAGCCTTACCAAAATCTCAGCAAAGTTTACCGTAATTCCCTGAGCAAAAATGTTTAGCGGCTAACCGGCTAGCCAGTGTTGTTTGAAAACTCCTGCCCGGATGTTGAGGTTGTGTTTAGGAGGCAGAGGGAAAAGCGCCCCACGAGATCGTGCTGACCTCTACAGTCTAGGAGTAATATTGCACCGATGTGTACAACGGACTTTTTTTTTTTTTTACAGTAATATTAGTATGCCCATGGGCTGATTGATTTCATTTCACTGCAATACATATTACAGACCATAAACACAACTACAGTGGCTGTGGCTCAGAAGGTAGAGCAGGTCATCTGTTAATCGGAAGGTTGGTAGTTTGATCCCTGGTTGCTCCAGTCTGCCAAAGTATCCTTAGACAAAATAGTCAACCCCGATGCACTGGATTATGATAGAAAGTGCTTGTATGAATGGGTGAATGAGACATGCTGTATAAAGCGCTTCGAGTGCTCATGTATAGTAGAAAAGCGCTATAAGAACCAGTCCGTTTACCAAATACCAGACTAAAAACATGTATGAATAAAGACCAGATACAACAAGTACCAGAGTAAGTAACTTATTTCCAATAATGGACCTTTTGGAAGCATTACATGACAGAAACCATACCAGGCAACACACACAGAGAAGAAAAAAAAGTCAATGACATCAAAAAAATCAACTATAAAGAATCTTTAAAAAAAATGCACACAATGCTCCTCATTTTGTTGAACAAAAATGCCCAGCATAGAGGGATGAAGGGATAAAGTTGATGAGCGATACCATGAAGATGTGGGAAAGCGTTGGTGAAGATAGATTAGGAAGAGAGGTGATGATCAGTGAGCAGCAGTATGGCTTCATGCCGAGAAACCCTGTGAGGTTTTACTCCCATGGGGAGCGGTTGGTGGAATTCTCCGTATGCCTCTAACAGGAACAGACATTATCAAACTCCGTCACTGTCCTCTTATTATTATGTACAGTATGTTGACAGTATCCTACAAGTGGTGATCAAAAATAAAGGAATAACCATCAATGTACTGCAACAAAAACAGCAATAAAAAGTTCAGCAATAAAACGTGATTTGAGGGAAACGATGAACTTATAATCAGAGAGTGAGACGGGTATAAACAGGCGTGCGTTTTATTTAGTCCTAGGTCTTCTAGCCTGCTCTTTGTTTGTTCGCACCTTTGCATTGGCTGGCAGGAAATGGTTTAAGTGTGAGAAAGAAAGATGATTTTTGAGGAAGGGAGATATTTCTCGCATAAAGCAACAAATATATTTCATTCTGAGCAATTTTTCCGTTTAAAAAGTTTTAGGCTACTGTAACCATACATGCTTCTCTATCTGTGATTGATGATTTATTCAAAGAGGAGTCTTATTACTCTTTCAAAAACTCTTTAAAAAAATGTCTGCATGTAACTTGCACGCTGCTTCAGCAGGAGATTTATCTGCGCAATAGCGCAAACGGATGCCAAAATGTAACAGACGGTGGCTTGACTATCATAAGGTGAATCGCAGCTCACGTTGTTGAGGGAGCAGATAGTGATTTCATGGTGCACTACGTCCATAGACGTCTGGCTTTCTTGACGTCAGGAGAAGTCTGAGCGGACCCAGCGCTGCGCACAAGCACAGCAACCACACTCGCTCCCAGAGGGAAGGAGAACGCATCACAGCTACAGATCGCCATTTAGGTACGTTCCCTTTTTAGTTCAACATTCATTGCAGACTCATTTGCACTGTTTTTTTTCCTTTTTTCTATTAGACAAAGTACCTTTGCTGCACTTCCTTGTCGCATGTCCGCAGCCTCCTGCTTAAACCCAAAGATGCTGTCTTCATTTGACTGCCATACCCTTGAGCGCTGCAGTATGGTTTGCACACCCACACCGCTTATTCTCCCTGTAGCCTATGATAGTTGCATGTTCACCACGACCCACGAAACACGGACTCCTTTTGGCATTAGAAACATAGTGCCTCGTTTTCCATTTCCATTCAAACTCCTTGCTTGCTTGTCATTCACGCCCTGCAGCCTTGATGCAGTCTCTATTGTCAAACCTTAATCACTGGTATAGCCTAGAGTTTCCACTTGAAAGATCTCTTAGGATTTGTATGTTTGCAGATTCTCGTTCTTCGGAGAAACCTAATTGTTTCAAGCGAGTTGTTAAATATAGCACAGGTCCCCCAGCTGGTGTCTGCCTCCAACCCACTGACCACGCGTTTGTTTTTGCCACAGTATACGGTCCCTTTCTTGCGACAGTCTCTGCCGCACTGTTTGCCCTACTTTATTAGTCGCTTTTAGCCAGTTGTCAACATAGAACTCTGTAACTGTTGTGGTTTGGGTGGTGAAGTGTTCCTGTTTCATCAGTGTGCAGATCTATTTTGTCTTCATTAATTTCTATTTCTAATCCCACTAATGACTACTTCTTAAACAGACATAAGTTGCGTCTCTAATGTGTATTGTTTAATAAAATACAAAAGCATTGGTGGAATTTGATATTTTGTCATCAACTTGTTTTCCTGTCATTCAATGCAGTGCAACCTGGAGTGTCCTTAAAAATGCAAACAAGATGAAAGATTTTAGGTAGCAATCCCACCAGTAAGCCGGTCTGTAATCTATTAAAACAAAAACCCACAGAGGCAGAATATTTTTTTGCTTAATTTTTAAATATTAAATACTGCAGGATTGCACAGATTTTAGTAAAATATTTCCTAAAAGCTGACATTCCCACTCTGTGTTGAAAGGTTTGCAATATAGATAATATGTGGAAGTGGAGAAGAACTGGATGTTTTTGTCCTAAACAATTTTTTTTAAAAAGTCTCGCTAACTAAGTCAGTAATTCTTGCACTTGATAATTTAATTTGATTCTCTTTATTGAAGATCAATGTGTTTGATCAGAACTTAATTGCGCATAATTTGAGTCTGTTCCTTTATTTGTTCTCACAGCTGTAGTGTGGCGAATCCAATCAGCATTGTAGAATGCCTCTTGGAGAGGATGGAAATGGATGGAAAAAAAAGACATCAGACATCAAAGAACATTATGACTTCAAAGAAGTGCTGGGAACGTAAGTAGTACTTACAGTTTAGTTGCCAGATTTAGGCTGGATGACCAACTGGGCAAAACGGGCAAAGGCACTCCTAAACCTTCGGGGAATGAATGCCACACTTCTTTCTGCTGTGTCTGCATTACACTGATACTGCTGAAATCTCAGCAATGGGAATGACTCTGAAACACTCTGGATAATTAGATACCAAAATGAGCATGCGTCTGTAACTTGATTTAAATTTCTCTTCATTATTGGATATTTTGCCATTTTTTAATCATGTTACCACAAAGACAAAACCCATACAAACACTGGCAGGTTTCTAAAGTCTTGGACTTCATATCGTGAAGCTGGCATCTGTTATCTATGTGCGCTGTAACTGATGGGTACTTGCGAGTGCATAAACATGTTGCATAGATTGGAATAAATGGGGTGGGGGTGTCTTTCTTGCCATTTACTCGCATTGTTGGAGCTGTAAAACTTTGAGCCTGAATTCTGAAGATTTTCACTCAGACTGCACTTATTCCTACCTGTGTTTGATGCTGGCATAGCTTTCACTCTACTCAAATCCACCTTCTCCTAAGATACACAGTTAAGTTAAGCTTGAGTCCGACCAGTCATGTAAAATCTGGCAGCAAATCATAGTTCCTGCTGCCCTCACATTGACCCCGATTACATTTTGTTATTGTCTCATAGTCTGGAATTTGAAATACATTTTAAATCTTGATTTAATAAGTCTACAAAATTAATCTTCAACCAGCTGGGTTCAGGTTAGCTTGCAGTCTGTAATGGTGAATGCTGGGCTCATGCAGACCTGTGACTGCACTCTCCAGGGGGACAGGACGGAGACCAGATGGTCAGGTGGGCACCTCTCCACCCCTAAACTGAGTACAAGTGACCCAGCATACATCCACCTGTGATGACACAAGTGTGCCATATGTAGTGTGGCTGTTTTCTTTCCTCTTGGAATCACACCTGCTTCCCTAGAGAGACAGCACAGAATCAGATAGTAATGACTGCACAACTCTGGTCCCCATCCAAAACAGTGAGATAGCAGTGGGCAGATGAGACTGTCTAGTTATCTCAAATGCTGTAAGAGACAGAAAATCTGTCTCTCAGAGCTGTGCATGCTGTCTGTAACGTACTTTGACTGTATGTTTCAGATTTCATAACTGCTGCTTAATGCTCATAACTCCTGCAATGATTCTACCAGGATTTCAGACAGCACCTTAAAACAGTGATTGTTAAAATGTGATATTAAAGGTTATATAACTTGGATTGAAGTGAGTAAAATGCCAGGATGGCATGCTCCCTTTTTCAGACTAAAAAAAAAGAGGAGAAAATGCTGTAGTAATATTCCTTCCCTCCTCTCACTATAGCCGGACCTAGCAGAGGGCAGAATTAACATGTTGACGGAAAGCTCCTTATGCTCGGAGGAAAGATTACTGGGAAGCTTTATCCAGGAATTTAGTGTGTGAAGTTAATTGATTTATGTTGAAATATTATATTCAGATCCGAATAATCCTCAGGGCTCTACCTCTGTTTGAAGTCCTCTGGAGAACAAATTGTCCTCATGGTAGTGTTAGCAGATGCAAAAAAAAATATTAAAAAAAATCCCCCCACTAGAGTTAATATACCTGTCATGCTTTGGAGACTATTTTTCCACTTTTGTTATTCTCATTAATGCCTTTCTCCCACAACACTGTAAGTTATCGAGGATGAAATGAATGAGACAGAGCCTAAGGCACTGTAGAGACTTATGATTCTGTTTGTGTAATGAAATGCAAAAAAGTGTAAGTTATAGTTTACACAAAACAGAATATTTGGACAAGATACCCTTAAATAAAAAGCTCATTTTTACCGTCTTGCGGTGAGCTACACTGTTCATTAGTTTTTTTTGTTTCTGTCCAAAGGTAACAAAATCCATCCACCAGTCTCCCCAGAGCACATGTGCTCTAATCCTTAACACTGTTATTTTTTTCATTTGATAAAAGAAAAGTTTAATTGGATGATTAGATAAATAGTGCCAGGCAACCAACTGAGACTCCAGGAAGATACTGTTTTTAACACCTACCTAATCAGGGTAGGTTGGGGCTCATGTGGTAGAGCAGGGTAACTCAGTCCTTCTCCCTGTTCCTCCTGCTGGCAGCCTTGCTGTCAGTGGTAATGAGTGGGAAACTGTAAACTGTAAGACACTTTGTAGTAGAGCCCAGCTTATTTATTGTTGGGTTGATATTATTGGCTGATATCAGCTATTTTCTGATCTGTCAGAAAAGGCACTTAAAATGACAGATAAATGAAAATGTAAAAGTAAGAGGAGACAGGACAAGTACCCTTCAACCATGTTATGAGCGGTGACATTGCATAGTGTGTCCGGGGCACTCTACAACTTCCCTGTTAGCAACAAACGTGTTTGGAATGCCGCAAACAGAAAATGCAGCTGACCCGAGCAAAGCCGAGCAGAGCATAAATGAGCAAATAAATAACTGCACATAGCAAATTATCGTTTTGTGTGTCTGAAAGAGAATAAATATTGGCTGATATGTCGGAATATCACATTTAAAAATCATCAAGTATCACCAAGTATTGATCTTATATCAGTTGGGCTTTACTTTGTTGAACTACTAAGGGTAAAGGCAGTATATAAATGCAGAATGTGTATGGATGGATGAATGGATAGCAAATGGAGCAGATTTTGTAATCTTCGGTCACCTGCATATTCTACTGTAGATGTAGCTTACTGGGCTGAGATGTGTTTTGTTTCATCATGAAAAATGCAAGAATTAAATACAGTCATTTTTTTCCTAGGATTTATTCAGGTGGAACAAAATTCTGTCCTCAGGCCCCAGTGTTGCCCATGTAATAGTTATAAAAACAGTCTCTAAGTATATTAAAAAGAAGACTAAATATAAAAATAACACTAATGATAAAAATAAACAAAATAAATCTAAAAATAAACACAATAAACAAGATAAACAACTTATAGATAACTGCCCGAGGGGAGGGGAACAAAAAGTGTGTGTGCTGGGTGTGTGGAGTCCTTCGTGATACAGGTAGTGCTTTCCCTGCATCTGGAGGTGTAAATGTCCGTGGTGGTGGAAAGGCTGACTCCGGCAGTCCTCTGTGCAGCCTTCCCCCCCTTCTGCAGAGCTTTCTTCTCTGCTGCAGAGCTGCTTTCATGCCACACAGTGATACAGGAGCACAGGATGCTCTCCACAGCACATCTGTAGAATGAGGTATGAACTGAGTTTCCAAGTCCAGCACACCTCAGCCTCCTGGGGAAGCAGAGTCCCTGGTGTGCCTTCCTGACCAGACTGTAAGTGTTGTAGCTCCAGGTGAAGTCATTACTTAGGTTTCTCCTTTGGTATTTGTCACATTGATGCAGATATTGTTCTTGCTGCACCAATCGGAGCCGGAGTCATTGTTGCTAGTGATGCATCTGACCACTGCTGTGTCATCTGCAAACTTCACAATATGACAGCCTGGGTGTTTTACTGAGGAGTTATATATGAGCAGGGTGAATCCTACGTGTCCCTGGATCTTCTGAGCATATGTGGCTTTGGCCTTCTTTAGGCCAGCAGTCAGCTCTCTTCTGGCCCTTCTGAGTGTCTGCAAGTCACCAATCCTGAAGGCAGCATCCCTTGCTTTCAGCAGAGAACAAATTTCTGCATCCAGCCAGGGTTTCTGGTTTGGGTAGCACGTCACAATTCGGGTGGTGGTAACTTCCCAAACTTCCCAAACACACTTGCTTACAGTTTTCCTCCCAGAAAGCAGCCACCCTGAAGACCTGCCAGTCCGAACAAAGGAAAAAGTCCTGCCGCACAGAGGCAGCATCACTAGGCCACACAGTGTTGGTGTTGGTCTGTGTTGGTCTGGAGAGTCTCAGCAGGGTATGATAGATGGGGACCAGCATGATGAAGATGTAGTAGGAGAGCCCGAAGTGGGGGCAAGGCATGGCTCTGTATGCATCTAGTTTGTTGGTGTAAACACTTTATAGTCATAACCTTAGTAGACAGAAATCCAGGTTATATTTCAAGACTTTTTATGGAGTCATATCTTTTTTGTTTTATCCACTAATGAAGATGCAACATGATGAGATTCTAGCTGACTCAGGTTTCTTCTGTGTTTGCCCCTCTTTACCCAGAGTGTTTATTCAAGGCTTAAAATGGAAGAAGAGACTACAGGAGCTCACCTATCACTGCAGTTGTTGTGGTTTATGGCTGTCATTAATTACTGAAAGCCTTTGCTTCTCTGCATCAAATAAATGTCTTTTTGTTTTACAGTATGAATAAGTGTCAGATGGAATCACTTAATTTAACGCATTTATTTGCAAAACAGAATGCTGCAGCTTGACTTTAATCATGAATAGTGATAGTGTGCATGAACATAAGTTCAGTTTATGAGTACCGCGGACAGCGATTGTACCCATGAGCTGGCAGCTTGTCGAACAGAAATGAAATGCACAGAGGCTACTTAACAAATCATTGAAACCACAGCACAGTAGTAAAAACAGTTTTAAGCTTCCACAGCAGAGTGATTCTTAAGTTTATTGCTGATTTCTGATTCTTCTTTTAGAGCGCTCTGTTAAGCAACAAGGTAATTACATGATACCTAACGGGTTTTAGACGAATAATGCAATAACTTCATGATCCTAGTTTAAACCTAAGCAATGCTATTTGACTTAGTTTTGAAATACCTCTTGTTTCAATTAGCTTTAACATCAGGACCAAGCTGACATTTTAAAAGGGAGGATATTTGCCATACAGTGTGACTCAGAAAGACAGAATAACTATAAAATGAGCTTTAATTTCAAATAAAACAAAGAGAGATGAGGCAGGTCAGCTTTAAGAACTACTTGCGCTGTCCAGGTGGATAATGAGCATAAACATTGTAACTATGCAGCACTGAGGCTCGCTGGAAAGCACTTGTGCTAGTTAGCTTGTTTGAAGAGAAGAGGAGAGGAGTTAAGAGGTTTGACTTACACATGACTCTAGCAGAGTGGAGGGAGAACATAAAGGTGTACAATTGTTAATGAATAGTCCACTCCCAAGCTTTGTTGATGTGAATGTATAAAGATTTTTTTGCAGTGCCAAAATGGATCTAGAGCTCATTTTGAATTGGATTATACTGTATATCCACACAGAGATGCAGTGTCCCTTCGTGCTCTCTCTCAAACCCACACACACGCAAACACAAACACACACACACACACATTATAGATTAGACTAAAATGGGAATGTTTTTTTGGGGGGACTTGGAGGCGTGTTGGGCTTGAAAGGAGTATTTGTATCAGGTCAGATCGATAGACTTATGGATGCTTGTAGATGTTTTCAAAAAGTGTAAGCAGAATGATTTCTCCTCACTGTGAAGCCACCACCTAAAACAAAAAGAACTTAATAAAAGTCACAAACATCTATTGTTTTAAACAAAGGCACTAGGCAAGATATGCTCATTGCTACAGTCTTGATTCATTAAGACTTATAGTCTAACTGCTGGCAATCAGAATATGTCATTTTTGTTTTTATTAAAATGTTCACCCAAGCTTCCAATTAAGGATCAAAGATAACAATCATTGTAAATAACACAGCAAGGCAACTGAACCAAGTAGGCTACAAAACCACATTGCTGTACAAGGGACATCTTTACGTGGCAGAATGGATGCCGTGGCTGCTAATGCACCAAAGGCCAAAAGGAGCTGCTAGACCCCCATTAGCCTCCCCGTTCCAGACTGCGATCCAGTAGGTAGAAGATGATGAAGTATCTTCATCGTGACATCCAGTAGGCCTCCTAATCAATGTGACACAAACCTCGTGTCTCACAGTATGCCCTTTCAGGGGTCGCAGACCTACTTTACCTACCAACCCAGCCTTGCAAAGCAATTCACTATTCAGGTCCAGACAGCAGGGGTCCAAGGGTGTAAAACCATCACACTGTACAGAAGAAAGCTGAAGCAGCAGCACTGAGCAGTAACAGCAAAAAGCTAGGGTATGTTAAAAAGTGAGAGCTGGAATCAAACAACAGAGCTTCGTGTCCTCATTCTCTGGAGCAATACGTAATTGAACGAGATGATAAAGAAAA